>CAUYPK010108578.1:0-15138 GCA_963574355.1 Loris lydekkerianus | reverse complement strand
ATGCCTTAAATTTAAGTCCTTTATCCATCTTGAATCTGTTTTTGTGAGTGGAGAAAGGTGTGGGTCCAGTTTCAGTCTTTTACATGTGGATATCCAGTTCTCCCAGCACCATTTATTGAATAGGGAGTCTTCCCCCAAGGTATGATCTTGTTTGGTTTATCGAAGATTAGGTAGTTGTAAGATTTTAATTTCATTTCTTGGTTTTCTATTTAAGTCCACATGTCTATGTCTCTATTTTTGTGCCAGTACCATGCTGTCTTGACCACTATGGCTTTGTAGTACAACCTAAAATCTGGTATGGTTTGTCCCCAGCTTTATTTTTATTGCCTAGAACTGCCTTAGTTATATGGGGTTTTTTTCTGGTTCCAGAAATGCAGAATCATTTTTTCCAAATCTTGAAAGTACAATGTTGGTATTTTAATAGAAATGGTATTGAATAGGTAGATTGCTTTGGGAAATATAGACATTTTAACAATGTTGATTCTTCCCAGTGATGAGCATGGTGTGTTCTTCCATATGTTAATATCCTCTGCTATTTTCTTTCTTAAGATTTCATAATTTTCTTTATAGAGGTCCTTCACCTCCTTTGTTAGGTATATTCTTATGTATTTCATTTTCTTTGACGCTATGGTGAACGGAGTTGTGTCCTTAATTAGCTTCTCATCTTGACTGTTATTGGAGTATACAAAGGCTACTGACTTGTGGACATTGATTTTATAACCTGAGACATTACTTTATTTTTAATGACTTCCAGGAGTCTTGTGGTTGAGTCTTTGGGGTTTTCTAAGTATAAGATCATGTCATCAGCAGAGAGGGAGGGTTTGACCTCCTCTGCTCCCATTTGGATTCCCTTTATTTCCTTGTCTTGCCTAATTGTATTGGCAAGAAATTTCAGCACTATGTTGGATAGTAAAGGTGACAGAGGAGAACCTTGTCTGGTTCCAGTTCTAAGAGGAAAAGCTTTCAGTTTTACTCCATTCACTAAAAATATTAGCTGTGGGTTTGTCATAGATAGTTTCAATCAGTTTCAGAAATGTGCCACCTATGCCTATACTCATCAGTGTTCTAATTAGAAAAGGATGCTGGATTTTATTAAGTGCTTTTGTGCATCTATTGAGAGGATCATATGATCTTTATTTTTGCTTCTGTTAATATGGTGGATAACGTTTATGGACTTACGTATGTTAAACCAGCCTTGCATCACTGGGATGAAGCCTACTTGATCATGATGTATGACTTTTTTGATAAACTGTAATCTATTGACTAGGGTTTTGTTGAGAATTTTTGCGTCTATATTCATTAATGAAATTGGTCTGAAATTCTCCTTTTTAGTTGGGTCTTTTCCTGGTTTTGATATCAGGGTGATGTTTGCTTTGTAGAACGTGTTAGGGAAGATCCCTTCCTTCTCAGTTTTTTGGAATAATTTCTGCAGTACAGGAATAAGCTCTTTCTTGAAGGTTTGATAGAATTCTGGTGTGAAGCCATCTGGACCAGGGCATTTTTTTGTTGGAAGCTTTTTTTATTGTTTCTTTAATCTCAGTGCATGAAATTGGTCTGTTTAGAAGCTTTATTTCTTCCTGGCTAAGTCTAGGGAGAGGGTATGATTCCAAATATTGATCCATTTCCTTCACATTGTGAAATTTCTGGGCATATAGTTTCTGGTAGTATTCAGAGATGATCTCTTGTATCTCTGTGGGATCAGTTGTTATTTCCCCTTTATCATTTCTGATTGAGGTTACTAGAGATTTTACTTTTCTATTTCTAGTTAGTCTGGCCAACTGTTTATCTATTTTATTTATTTTTTCATAAAACCAACTCCTTGTTTCTTTAATTTTCTGAATGATTTTTTTGTTTTCAATTTCATTGATCTCTGATTTAATTTTGGAGATTTCTTTTCTTCTACTGGGTTTGGGCTTAGATTGTTCTTTTTCCAATTCCAGAAGATGGCTTGTGGGTTTGTTGATGTGTTCTCTTTCCATTTTTCAAATGTAGGCATCTAAAGCCATACATTTTCCTCTCAAAACTGCTTTTGCAGTATCCCACAGGGTTTGATAGCTAATGTATTCATTATTGTTGTATTCAAGGAAGTTAATGATTTCCTGTTTTATTTCTTCTTGCACCCATCTGTCGCTCAACAGAAGATTGTTTAATTTCCATACCTTTGTGTGGGGTTGAACGTTTTTGTTAGAGTTGAGTTCCACCTTTAGTGCCTTGTGGTCTGAAAAGATACAAGTTAAAATTCAATTCTTTTGATTCTGTTGAGGTTTGTTTTGTGTCCTAAGTTGTGATCAATATTGGAGAATGTTCCATGGGGTGATGAGAAGAATGTATGTTCTTATCTTTGGGATGGAGTGTTCTATATGCATCTATCAAGCACAGCTGTTCTAGGGTCTCATTTAAATCTCTTATATCTTTGTTTAATTTTTTTTTTAGTGGATCTGTGCAGCTCTGTAAGAGGAGTATTAAAGTTTCCTATTATCAAGGTGTTATAGAATATCATATTGCTCAGACTGAATAAGGTCTGTTTCAAAAATCTGGGAGCATTTAAATTAAGTGCATAAATATTTAGAATTGAAATTCTTTCTTGTTGTATTTTTCCCTTGACCAATATAAAGTGATCATCTTTGTCTTTTTTGACTTTAGTTGCTTTATATTCACATGTATGTGAAAATAAGATTGCAACTCCTCTTTTCGTCTGAATTCCATTTGCCTGAAAAAATGTCTTCCAACTCTTAACTCAGAGTTTTAATTTGCCTTTTGAAGCTACGTGTGTATCCTGCAGACAGCATATGGAAGGCTTATGTTTTTTAATCTAGTCAACCAATCTGTGCCTCTTCGGTGGGGAATTCAAGCCATCAACATTTATTGAGATAAATGATAAGTATGGAATTGTTCTATTCATCTTATTTTGTGAGAGTCCATTGCTTAGTATTATCTTTTGCATCAGTATGGAGGTTAGGTTCTGTCCTTTAATTTTTGAGTTCTTACTTTGGTGCTGATCCATTGTGATGGTCAGTGTGTAGAACAGGGTGAAGTATTTCCTGTAGAGCTAGTCTCATTGTGACGAATTTCCTCAATGTTTGTATATCTGTAAATGATTTGATTTCTCCATCAATTTTAAAGCTTAGCTTAGCAGGGTGTAAAATTCTGGGCTGGAAATTATTCTGTTTAAGTAGATTAAAGGTAGATGACCATTGTCTTCTTGCTTGGAAAGTTTCATTAGAGAAGTCTGCAGTCACTTTGATGGATTTGCCCCTGTAGGTCAACTGGCGCTTACTCCTGGAAGCTTGCAGAATCTTTTCTTTTGTCTTGACTTTGGACAGGTTCATCACAATGTGTCTTGGAGAAGCTCTCAGACTTAGCATTTTATGGGAGCAAAGCTAGAATTACCACGTTGCCAGGAAGAACTTGGATTAGGATATTACAGGGGGCTGGCCCATAGTCAAAGGTAGTATTTTTTTTAAAGGCCAGGACAGCATTTGAGGTTTAAGTTTAAAGATGTGTCTAGCTGATCAGACAGATAGGGGATAAATTATGCTATTGTAAATTTTCTTTAAGGTCAGCTAGAAAAGCTATTGTATTGTCAGGTAATTGAGATAGTGCCTTATGACACATCCCACAATGAGTAAGCTTTAAAATATAGACTATTGGTTCACAGAGACTTATGTGAAAATTATTTTGTAATGCCTTCGTAGTGTATAATGTTATACAAGTATGGGTCTCATGGGTGGGGCTAGAAAAGCAGGGATCTGGAAGGAGAAAACAAAAGGGAAGAATAAGAGAGATTCAGTGGCTGAGGTTAGAAAACACATTTTATAGGTCTTCTAACATTTCTTGAGGTTGTAGGTGATTCCGTCCAGAATGAGTCTAATTGTTTTGAATGTTGAGTTGAAATCTTTATCAGGGATAAATCCAGCTGTCAAGCTGATACCATTATGAGAGCTAAGTGTGCTTCCAGGGACGAGTTTGTCTTGGGAGGGGGCTTCAGCTGTGGCACTGAGTCATCAATGTAACGCCATATCTGTGTGTGTGGAGAAAGTCAGGTATGGTAAAGACCTTGCCTATAAATACTGTGTCATGGCAGGGCCTTCTGAGGCACCCCGAAGGATAGGTGAGGTTAAAAGCATCATGTCCCTTCAGTGGGACAATCTAACGGGGTATTCCTGGGGACAACAAGGCAGGTACAAGTAGGTTTAAGTTAGTTTAAATGAGACAGAGAATGTAAGTTGAGCCTTTACAATGGCTAGAAACTGGGAGCGGGGAAAGGTTCTGGGGGCTGGGTTAAAGGTTGATTTTCTCACAGGTGCCAAAAGCGAGAGTGTGTGTAAGTTTTCTTACCAGCTTGCCCAGATGGGATAAAAGAAGAAGGGGAAGAAGGGACTTGAAAGCTGAAGAGTGCTCTTTTTGAAACTGTTCTGGTGTTTAAATATTTTTTTTAATATATTGAAGCCTATGTAGGTTAATCCTTAATTTCAAGTGGTATTTAAAAAAATGCTATTTGAAGTGACAGTGGAACTGTAACACAATACAATAAAACAATACAAAAAAATGAAAAAATTAATTTTTTTAATTAAATATGGTTTATAGACTAATAGAAAAAATAATAGTAGTGGAAATTGAAACTTCTAGAAACTACTAGAGGGCATATGAATGCACAATAACAAATTAAAATTTACCTCATTGAAGTCACTTTCAACTTGAAGATTAAGTTATACAATTAATTCAGATAGGAAAAGAAATAACCAATATTTTAACCTTTGTAGGAACTGGTCTTAAAACAAAGTTTGTTAAATTTAAAAATAACCAACATTTTTTTCTCTATTGTTTTAAAGGTACATTCTCTTCACCTCTGTTTTTCATTGAAATAGTTGTAAGAGTTACATTGGGTACCATTTCCACCTAACAGATGCAGGAAATACTGGAAATCTTTTAACAGAATCTGTACTGCAGAGATTTCCTTTTGAATTCTGCAGACTTAAGCAATTCATATAAACTAAAATTTTAAACAAAACAAAGCAATACCTTTTTGGCATTTTACTCATGAGTCACAAAGGAAGATCTTAAAATGTAAAATAAAATTCTATTATGAAAATTTTGAAATTACAAAACAAACTTTCATAAATATACATGGGAAATTTTGTCATTACTCTTAAATTGAATGTCATTCTGTTTGAAAGTCTATTTGGTAACAAGAAATCACGTCTTTGTATAAATATCTAATCATATGCTATGAACAAAATAAAAACATTTTATTTTTTATACTGACATTCCTCTTTAATGTTCATGGAGATATACCTAGTTTAAGAGCATGTTCGTAAATAAGTTCTTTATTCATTAACAAAATCACCATTTTAATATGTTGCTGAACATATTCATATCAATATGCCTCAGTATTAGTGGGTGTGAACACACTTAATTTTGCCAATTCACTAGAGAAGCTTGAAAGCAGCAGAATCTTTTCCTGATACCAAAACAGTTAGATCAGTTTTGTTAAGACACTTTTTTAGGGGATTAATCCAATTTTTTAATATCATTCCATTCCACTACATAGTCTTTATATTTAAATACAAAACACATTTAATGCAAAATATACTCTGCATTGCTTCAAAACTTGGTAGAATGCTGACTCAGTGTGAAAAAGATATTTGATTGTCTCTTGAGCCAGAGTTTTAGCAAAGAGAGACCTTATAACCAATTCTAAAATATCAGTGAGTACTCTCATTTTTAATATAAAAATGGATCTCAATTTAATCTTTTATGTTTTAAAAATTCCATGAACACCAAAGTTCCTAGGTAGTTGATTTAGTATCTTATTTGTTCATTTATACCTTCTCCTTATTAGCAAAAATTCAAGTGATTGACAAGGTTTTTTCAATAGGGCCAGGTAACATTCACCGCAAGTTGCCTTTAATTATTTTATTGGTTAATGTAAAAAGTTTAATATAATCCCTTATGTGAGCCACAAATGGAAGAGAAAAACAGGCAAAAAGTCTGTAATGGCTCCTCCAAGGCACCCCTGCGCAGGGAAAACATGGCCTTTTATTGCCTAGTTCTTATCACATTCCCCCGTATATGCCAATTGCATCCCTTCATAGTGGAAAAGAAATAATCCTATATACCCAGTAAAGTTTCATCAGTGGTTGAGGTAGAATAATTGCATTTCCTGTTGTTTTGCCCTAATATACTTTTACTAGCAAAAACTTTTTCAAATTTGTATAGAGTAGAATTATTATAATTTTCTGGTCTAAAAAAGTTGAAAATATTCCACGTAAAATAGATTTAATTTTTTCATATGTAATAGGTTAAAAATGTTGATGTTCCTTTATAAACACATTTCATATATCCCTTGGGTTTTGTCCTTTTCATGTAATTTGAACGTGGGGGATAATTCTTATCTTTTAACCAATAAAGTCATTAGTTTATGTTTTATTTTTATTAAATCACAACTGTATACATTGATGCATTTATGGGATTCAGTGTACTGATTTGATATACAATGTGAAACGCTTACATTGAACTGGTTAGCCCATCCATCGTAATTATACTCTTTTAAAGTCACTTAGTTTCAAAGTAAGTGATATTAAAACTCTTATAGAATGTGAAATAGTTCTAATAATTATATTCAAATAACTGAGAATTGTACCCAGAAATGTGCTTTCAACCTCTTTCACTTTAGGATCAGGATAGGCAGGTTAATATGTTAGAATTAAAATAATTAGCATATGATGTTATAGTACCGAGTCTAAAAACAAGATAGGGAATACAAATTGTTGTTCTCTAATAATTAAAAACTGCTTTTCCTGAATGGTTGGTAGGATTATAGTGGCTGATCAGGCATGAACAACTTAAATCCAGATAACACGTGATACCACTAGCACACACAGTTCTGTTTGGAAAATTTTTGGAAAGGTTTTTAACTTTAGTAACTTGCAAATATTTAAAACACAAAAAGCTCCACCAGTTTTAACAACTATTATATAAGGGTGAATAAAGCATCATCTTTTAGGGGAGTAGCATATAGGTATATTATAATTTCTGTCCAAAGGTGTATATAACCATCTTAACTCAGTGTTAAATAGATTTAATTTTAACTCACAATTAGTTGAACTGGACATGGCTTCCACCTGAAAACACAGTGTTGGCAGAGTTACTGTGTACTTACCCTGACATCAGCATTGAGGGACTTCATTTATTCATTCAACTAATATTTACTAAAGCCTTAGCACATATCCAGTACCAGATAATTAGGAAATTAAATAATCAACCTTGGTATCCAGAAGGAGAAGGGGAGGAATGCCTGAAGCAGAATGACTAAACCTAGAGAAAGTGTGAAAAGCAGGAATTAGAGGCTGGAAACATTTTTGAGACCTAAAATAACTTTTAGTAGGTCTGAGGAGTGAGGTGTGGAAAAAATTGGAAAAACAGAAGTTTGAGATCAGAAAGTCGGTCAAGTTTGAAGTTACAGAAATTGCATCAAACATTGCTGCAATGTACATACATCTGAATCTAGCATTTGACCTACCAGCAGGGACTTATTAGAGGTATAGAATGTCAAAGAATAATCACAGGTGCTTTCAAGGTGTAAGATTATTGCTCACATAGCAGCATCACAGAGCTAGAGAAATATCAAAGCCCTTCTACACAGATAAACTTGGAATAAGATTTCAGTTAAAGCTACAAATTGGATAGAAAAATACTATCAAGAGCTCTGTCTCTGGACACAGTGGCTCACGCTTGTAAGCCCAGCAGTCTGGGAGGCCAAGGCAGGTGGATTGCTTCAGCTCAGGAGTTTCAGACCAGCCTAAGAAAGATTGATGTCCCATCTGTACTAAAAATAGAAACAAACAAACAAAGAAAAAAAGCAAATAAATGAATATAAAATACTAGCTGGGCATTGTGGTGGGTGCCTATAGTTACAGCTACTCAGGAGTCTGAAGCAAGAGGATCACTTGGGCCCAGAGTTTGAGGTTGCTGTGAGCTGTGATTACACCACAGCACTCTCCCCAGGCAGAGAGAAACTCTGTCTTTTAAAACAAACAAACAAAAAAAGAATTATCTTTCTTTTATTAGATATACCTTCCAACACTGATATTTGGTGTGTACGTATGTGTATCTTTATGTGTGTGTGTATACACATACTTTATTTTTACATTTACTGCCATCCATATGTTGCAACTGTTGAATGTATTTTAAGTCAAGCAGTTCCTTTATCTTGCTAGGGGGTAATGAATACAGCTTATTCATCTTTATAACCTACTTTGTATAATGCAGCAAATGCACATGCTTCCTAAATATATCTTGGTGAAGAAATAAAGGTCATTGTTGATAGGTGATTCTTTTAACATGAAATTTTAGGTTACTAAAAAAGTCGAAGAAACCTTCCATGTTGTTCTCCTTTTTATAAGTTTCTTCAAAGTGTTTTTGAAACATAATTTCAACATAGTACAATGCACAAATGTGAAATGTATAGCTGGGTGAATTTTGAAAAATGTGTAATATAGCTATCCCTTGCTATCAGTAATATATCTATCCCTCGCTTGAGACAGAGTCTCACTAGGTTGCCCTTGGTAGAGTGCTGTGGTGTCACAGCTCAGTAACCTCAAACACTTGGGCTTAAGCGATTCTCTTGCCTCAGCCTCCCAAGTAGCTGGGTTACAGGTGCCCGCCACAATGCCCAGCTATTTTTTTGTTGTAGTTGTCCTTGTTATTTAGCAGGCCCTGAGCTGGGTACAAACCCATCAGCCCTGATGTATGTGGCTGGTGCCCTAACCACTGAACTACGGGCACCAGCCTCCTGGCTTTTCTTTGGTGATGTCAACTTGGTGATTATTTTGTACCTTTTAAAATTTATTGCAGTATATTAAAAGGCATAAATGTTTTGGGTTGCATGGATCGCTTTATACAGAATTGTCAAAGAACTCAAACAAAGCAAGATAAAAACAAACATCTCTATTAAAAAGTGGGCAAAAGGCATGAGCAGAAGCTTCTCAGAAGAAGAAAGATAAATAGCCAGTAATCATATGAAAAAATGATCAACATCACTAATCATCAGGGAAATGCAAATTGGTACCACAATGACATATCACCTTACCCCAGTTAGAATTGGCTTTATTAAAAAAAAATCCCCAAACATTAGATGCTGGCATGGATGCAGGGAGAAACAAACGCTTATACACTGTGGGTGATACTGCAGATTGTACAATTATGCAAAATTGATAATTTGAGTTTGACTACAGATACGGAATTTACAACATGGAAATATGAAAATGCCATGAAGCAGGACTTTTTAAAATTTACTCCCCTTGGCCCCCAGGAGTAATTGTTAAAACATTTACCAGAACACCACTGCTTCTTACAAACAACTGGATCAAGATAAACATTCCCACCACCAAGTAATTATTTCATGCATCATTCAAGTTAATCTCTCGCCAACCACTCTTTGGATTCTATCATCATTGATTAATTTTTTCCATGGTGCTGAACTATGTATGAGTGGAATCATGTAGTGTATATCCTTTTGTTTCAGGATCCATCACTTAGAAAATTTTTAAAAATTTTAATCTGTATTATTGTGTGATAGAGTGTTATGTTCTTTTTTTATGGGTATAAACATGCCACAATTTGTTTAGCCATTATCCCCTGGATGAAAATTTGGGTTATTTCCTGCTTGAAGCTGCTTTGAACAAAACGTCTATAAACATTTTTACATACATTGTGTGTGTGTGTGTGTGTGTATGTATTTACTATGTATCAATTTCACTTGAGTATATGATTAGGAGTGAAGTTGTCAGATAATAGAGAAGGTATGTTAAACTCTGTTAAAAATTGCCCAACAGATTTCCAAAATAAATGTACAATAATTGTTATTGTTTTATGTATATACCAACAATTCACTTACTTTATTATTTCTAACATCAAAAATATAGCACAGTTTATATTCCTCAAATATTTATCACCAAAAATTCAATTTGATATCAGGGTGTTGTGGCGGGCACCTGTAGTCCCAGCTAGTCCAGAGACTGAGGCAAGAGAATCGCTTAAGCCCAAGAATTTGAGGTTGCTGTGAGCTGGGACGCCACAGCTCTACTGAGGGTGACAGTGAAACTCTGTCTCAAAAAAAAATTTTTTTAATTTGAAATTACTGACCACTATTTTTCTTAAATATTACATCACTATCTCAATTTCACAGAATCCAAATATTGTTTTTAAGAATATAGTGTTTTTATGAAATTTCTATGGAATATTGTAAAGATTACATAACCATATTAATCATTTTTTCTCATGTGACATGAAAAGAGAATCATGCTTATATCAACTCTGCTAAATGCCTTCAAGTAGTGCTTATTTATTTTCTAAAGACCAAGAAACTACTCGGGAGGCTTTTAGGCAAGAGGATTGCTTAAGACCAAGAGTTTGAGGTTGCTGTGAGCTATGATGTTATGGTACTCTACCCAGGTTTTGGTAACCTGGGATTAACCTCCTTTGTTGAGTATTCTACTACTGATTGAGACTCTTCTCCAGGTGAGAGATGAATTGCAGTGGTTCAGGTAAGACCTACTAATATCATGGTTACTCAGTTCCACAAAAATCATTCAGTTTAGTAAAACAAAACAAAAATCGTAATTGTGCTAAATGTATTATCTAGCCTGATATGAACAAAATGACTTATTTATTATCTATCTAGCTTTTTTCTTAGTTTATTAACCAGATGTTAACAACACCTGTTTAGAAATATCTTATTTGATTGGTCTTTTTAATATGCAATTTGTATGTCACTTGTGTTAATATGCTGCTAGTTTGTGCCAAGCTATGAATTAGTTTTCCATATTTCAATAATTATTTGAGTATGATGTAGGCATAGATGTGATCATGGCTGTCCTTAAATAATTTATTGAAAGGATTTTTCCAACACTGTAACCAATCCCATATTCTAATTTAGCATCCATGGGAAAATGTACTTTGGTCTTGTCTTATCTTCTAGCTGTTTTAGGTATCAGTAAAATAACCTAGACAAATAAAACTTTTTTCATCACTTAGAATCCGGAAATACATTAACAATAGAAACTTTAAATAATACTAACCTGATTAGGAATTTTGTCAAATAAATCTTCTATTTCTACTAATAGTTTGTTATACAGTATATTTATAATAAGAAATTTGCTCTGAAAAGTCATAAAAAGACATAAAGGATAAAGAAAGCTGCTTTTGAAAAAGAACAGTTAAGAATAAGTAAAAACTATGTAAGGTTAATATTTTCTATGGAAAATTTATTTTGAAGCTTTATCAAAGTCTTAATAATAAACTTTTATTAAAAACTAAAGGAAAGTTATTTTTATTCTATAAATCTACCCAATGTGCAAGCATAGCATTTTAATGATGTTTTTTGTGAAGCAAAACAACTACCAAATCAGAAATACAATCATTAAATGGGTATTTACTTCAAATAGGCATACCCATTTCATAAGATCACATTATACAACAAGTAATAGAATTTTATCAAAATTCAGTTATGAAGGGCTATAAAGGAGATTTCCATTATAAAATGGATGTTTTGATGTTTGGATAAACTAGGAAGTTTAAGTTCAACCATCTAATGACAGAGGAAAACCTACTTTGAAATACAGTGATATTTGTGGCTGTGGCATGTATCATCAGAATGTATTAATAGATAAAATGTTTTTCCATTGAAAAAGGAACCATCACTAGAGATCTTACTGACTAAAAAGAAATGGAATATTATGAACAATTGCATATCAATTAATGTGAATATTTTGATGAAATGGATAAGTTTCTTGAAAAATAATATTTATTATAGCTATGGAAGATAAAAAAGCATTTTCCAATTCATTTGATAATCAAACATGAAAAAGCATTACCAGTAAGAAATATTATTCCATAAATGCAAGGATGGTTTAACATTTGAGGAAAAAAAATCAAAGAAACTTGTCCTAATAATAAAAAAGTAAGAAAATACAGTATATTTTTTTCCAGAAATGCAGAAGCTATGTTTGATATGAGACAATATTTATTCAGGATAAAAACTAATAGCAAACTAAGAATAGAAGGGATCCGCCTTCATCTGATAAAAAAAACTCTACAAAGAAAAATATATTGTAGTAGTTCTTATTCTCTGTGGAGTAAAGAAAGAGACAAGGATGCCTTATGTCAATACCCCCTTCTGACATTTTACTTGGTGTTTTGCCAGTGCAATAAGAAAAAAAAAAAAACATAAATAAAAGATAAAAGTTGAAGAAGTAAAATAATTACTGTTTCTTCTTGGCCTGGCTTTGAACTGAAAAAGCTTAAAAGAACCTAAAAATATATGCATATTGATAAATTAATTCAATTAAACATGGAGTACAAAATCAACAAGCAAAATTCAAGTACATTTGGGCAAGCCAGCAAGAAACTAACCAAGAGATTACATTTTTTAAATGAGAATATTTACACTACTATAAAAATCCTTTTCTTACAAATAAATCTAATGGAAGATGTGCAAGATCTGTATATGAAAACTACAAAATGTCAAAATATTAAATAAAACCTAAATAAATGAAAAGTTTAGTTATGCTCAAGATTCGATACCAGAAGATATTGTTTATCTCTGAATTGATCTAACAATTCAATGCAATTTAAATCAAATTCCCAATAGGTATTTGATGATAATCACAAAACTTAGAAGCCATGTTCTAGGAGAACTTTCTACTTTGACTAAAAAAACCCCCTAAGTTTCTATTCAGAAAAAATATGAATCAAAAGGCAAGCCCTCCTTATGTAAAATAGTCTTAATTTAAACATGGTGAAAAAGGTACAATCTTACTCATAATTACTTGCAAATTAAATTGATGATAATACACAATTTTCAGTCATTTGGTACATAAGCATTTAAAATATATGAAACTGATATTTAATGATATTGATAGTTATTAGGGTTGTAGTACAGACTCTTTCATTTACCATTATTATTAGTGAAAGTATGAACTGGGTTAACTTTTTAGAAAATATCTATCAAAATTAAAAGTACATGTACCTTTTGACCAATAGAATCCACTGCTACTAAATTCTAGATATGCCTCCCAAAGCCCTATATTCTTGGAGTTGTTAAATTACTTATAAGAATAAAATAGAATTAAAAAAACTTAATTTTGGTGGGGGGAGGGTAATGGGTGGGGCCACATCTATGATGCATCTTAGAATGGGTACAGGCGATTGCACCAATGTACACAGCTATGATTTAACAATAAAAAAAAAACTTAAATGATTAGAATTAGAGAATGGGCTTAATAAATCAATCAAGGTGAAGATCTAAAATGGAATCCAGGAAGCTCCTGCATAAATACATAAATGCTTTTATATACTTATGTTTCTATTTTTTCTTTTAGAGACTAGGTCTCCCTCTGCCACCTAGGCTTAAGTCAGTGGCAGGATGATAACTCAGTACAGACTTCATGTGTTAGGCTCAAGTAATCATCCTGTCTCAGCCTCCCAGGTAAGTAGGACTACAGGCAAGTGCTACTATGCCCAGCTAATTTTTTTGTAATTTTTTTGTAGAGGCAAGATCTTGCTATGTTTCTTAGGCTGGTCTTGAACTCCTGGCCTTGAGCATTTCTCTCATTGCAGCTTCCCAAAATTCTGGGAGAATAGGCACGAGTCACTATGCCCAGCCTGTATTTATGTCTTGATACCAAAGAGGTATTTATTACAAAAACATACAGATTTCTGTATATGATGTAATCCTTTTAAAAAATATACTGGGAAGCAATATTTATATTTTTTTCTATGTCTGTATATTCTGATTTATGAATTTAAAAATTTGAAATATATATATTAAACCAAATTCTATACATGATCATTACTTTTGATAGAAGGTACTTGACATGAAGTACCACAGATTTTTAATTATCATTTGTACATTTCTCTTCTGTTTTTCTAAGCGTTTTTATCTTAATTTTTATTTTAAGGTTTGCCTAATATTAATAGATATTATCTGTATGATGTCACTCTAAGGCATTTTTACTTTTTTTTCTATATTTAAAAAAAAAACAACACAGAACAAACAAAACAAAAAAACAAAAAAGCCTTGGGTTCCAGTAAAGCCTGCTCTCTGTAAACATAAAATGAGAAATGTGACAGCTTTGTGTGACAGAGAACTTTTAGACAATACCTGCCAAACTATGACTAAACACCACACACCCTGACATACACACGCACAAGTGGCTACAAATTCAGGTCAGCAAAGACAATAACTCCAACTTTGCCCGGGCTTTAACAAGGAGTATCTCCCTCCCAGCAGAGTAAGTTTAGAGCTGTGTTATCAGTGAAAACCAGTGAGGCGATTTTAATTCCAATTTGGGAATAAGGAAGAGTCCATACAGATGATTCCAGTGGACCCAAGGTCTCCTTCTATCCCCTACTACAAGTAATGAGGAACCACTCCTGCCCCTCACCAGAACAGCTGCAGGTGAAGTCAAGTGGGACCCAGGAACTCTCAGCCCATTCAGAAGTCAAGCAGCTTGCCTCTGACCATAACCTCATGAGTGGGATGGTGTCACTGGAAACCTGATGGGAGATCTCAACTCCCATCAAAGTCCAAATGGAAGTTTTAGAACTAAAAATAAAATAAATGGCCTCAACAACAGAGTGGAAAGATAGAGAAAAAATCAGTGAGCTTGATTATAAAACAATAGAAATTATCTAATTTCAATGAAAAATTGAAAAATAGTTTGAAAAAAGTAACAGAGCCTCAGGAACCCAGAGGACTATGAAAAAAGACTTAACATCCTTGTCCCTTGAGCCCCAGGAGGAAAGAAGAAAGGGCATGTGACTGAAAAAATATTTGAAATAATGACTAAAAGTTTCCCTCAATCTTTCTCTAAGGGTGCATAATATTCCATGGTGTACATATACCACAATTTTTTTTTTCTTTTTTTGCAGTTTTTGGCTGGGGCTGGGTTTGAACCTGCCACCTCCAGCATATGGGGCCAGTGCCCTACTCCTTTGATCCACAGGTGCCGCCCCAATATATACCACAATTTATTAATCCATTTGTGGATCAATGGGCACTTGGGCTTCTCCCATGACTTAGGAATTATGAATTGGGCTGCAATAAACATTCTGGTACATATATCTTTGTTATAA
>CAUYPK010108576.1:0-33193 GCA_963574355.1 Loris lydekkerianus | reverse complement strand
CAGCCATGAGCATGATATGTTTTTCCATCTGTTAACATCTTCGGCTATTTCCTTTCTTAGAATTTCATAGTTCTCTTTGTAGAGATCTTTCACGTCCTTTGTTAGGTATACTCCCAAATATTTCATCTTCTTTGGACTACTGTGAAAGGAATAGAGTCCTTGACTGTTTGTTCCACTTGGTTGTTGTTGGTATATATAAAGGCTACAGATTTGTGGGTGTTGATTTTGTAGCCTGAGACATTGCTGTATTTGTTGTAATAGAATTCCTAGTGTTTTCCAGATATACAATCATGTCATCTGTGAAGAGTGAAGTTTGATCTCTTCTGACTCTATGTGGATACCCTTCATTGCCTTCTCTTCCCTAATTGAAATGGCTAAAACTTCCATTACAATGTTGAAGAGCAATGGAGACAATGGGCAACCTTGCCTGGTTCCTGACCTAAGTGGAAATGATTTTGATTTAACTCCATTCAATACAATATTGGCTGTGGGTTTGCTGTAGATGGCCTCTATTAGTTTCAGAAATTTCCCTTCTATACCAATTTTCTTAAGTGTTCTGATCATGAAGGGATGCTGGATATTATCAAAAGCTTTTTCTGCACCAATTGAGAGAAACCTATGGTCTTTATTTTTTAGTTTGTTTATGTGCTGAATTACATTTATAGATTTACATATATTGAACCAGCCTTAAGACCCTGAGGTAAATCCCAGTTGGTCATGATGTATTTTTTTTTGATATGTTGTTGGATTCTGTTCATTAGGATCTTATTGAGTATTTTTGCATCAATATTCATTAGTGATATTGGTCTATAATTTTCTTTTCTTGTTGGGTCATTTTCTGGTTTGGAAATCAGGGTGATGTTTGATTCATAGAATGTGTTGGGTAATATTCCTTCTTTTTCTATATTCTGGAAGAGGTTTAGTAATATAGGTACTAGTTCTTCTTTAACGGTTTGGTAGAATTCTGATGTAAAGCCATCTGGTCCTGGGCTTTTCTTTTGAGGGAGATTTTGTATAGTTGATGCTATTTCAGAACTTGATATAGGCCTTTTCAACATTTCCACTTCTTTCTGGCTAGGTCTTGGTAGGTGGCATACCTCCAGGTATTGGTTGATTTCTTTCAGATTTTCATATTTCTGAGAGTAGAGTTTCTTGTAGTATTCATTAAGGATTTTTTGAATTTCTGAGGAGTCTGTTGTTATTTCATCGTTACCATTTCTGATTGATGAAATTAGGGATTTTACTTTTTTTCTTGGCTAGGTTGGCCAAAGGTTTATCTATTTTATTGATGTTTTCAAAAAACCAACTTTTGGATTTGTTGATCTGTTGTATAATTCTTTTGTTTTCAATTTCATTTAATTCTGATCTGATTTTGGCTATTTCTTTTCTCCTGCTGGTTTTGGGGTTGGAATGTTCTTTCTTCTCCAGTTGCTTGAGATGTCCCATTAAGTTATTAACTTCCTCTCTTTCCGTTTTCTTAAGGAAGGCTTGCAGTGCTATAAATTTCCCTCTTAGGACTGCCTTTGCAGTATCCTAGAGGTTCTGATAATTCCTGTTTTCATTGTTGGTTTGTTCCAAAAATTTGGTGATTTCCTTCTTAATCTTGTCTATAACCCATCTATCCTTCAGGATAAGGTGGTTTAGCTCCCATATTTTTGTATGGGTATGCAGGTTCCTGTTGTTATTGAGTTCAACTTTTATTCTATGATGGTCTGAGAAGATGCAAGGAATAATTTTTACTTTTTAAAATTTGCTGAGGTTAGATTTGTGGCCCAGGATGTGGTCGATTTTGGAGTATGTTCTGTGGGCTGATGAGAAGAATGTGTATTCAGTTTTGTTGGAATGAAATGTTCTGTAGATGTCTGTTACGTCCAGATGTTGAATGGTTAAGTTTAAATCTAAGATTTCTTTGCTTAGCTTCTTTTTGGAGGATCAATCCAGCACTGCTAAAGGGGTGTTAAAATCTCCAACTACTATGGAACTGGAGGAAATCTAATTGCTCATGTCTGTTAGAGTTTCTCTTACAAATTTAGGTGCATTCTGTTTGGGTGCATAAATATTAATAATTGAAATCTCATCATATTGAGTATTACCTTTAACAAATATGAAGTGTCCATCCTTACCCTTCTTTATTTTGGTTGGTTTAAAGCCTACTGCATCTGTAAATAGGATTGCAATGCCTGCTTTTTTCTGCTTTCCATTTGCATGGTGTATAGATGACCATCCCTTCACCTTGCATCTATATTTGTCTTTTAATGTAAGATCAGATTCTTGTATGCAGGAGATATCTGGTGAGTTTTTGTATCCAGTCAGCCAACCTGTGCCTCTTTAGAGGAAAATTTAAACCATTCACATTAATTGAGAATATTGATAAGCCTTTCGAGAGTCCGGTGGACTTTTTTAATTGTTTTGCAACTGTGGAAGTTGGGATTTGAGCAAAATTTTCTGGGTGGGTTTACTTTTGTGGTGGAGGTTTACTTTTGTGGTGGAGGGTCTTTATGAAGGATAGGTTGGAGAATATCCTGGAGTGCTGGTTTAGTTATGGCAAATTTCTTCAACATGTAAATGTTGTTAAAGTATTTAATTTCTCCATCATAAATGAAACTCAGTTTAGCTGGGTACAGAATGCTGGGTTGAAAGTTATTTTGTTTTAGGAGATTAAAAGTCGATGACCATCCTCTTCTAGCTTGAAAGGTTTCAGCAGAGAGATCTGCAGTTATTCTAATATTCTTCCCCTTGTAGGTGATGGTTTTCTTTTGTCTGGCTGCCTTCAGAATTTTCTCCTTCATATTAACTTTAGTGAAATTGATTATGATGTGTCTGGGGGTTGTCTTATTTGGGTTAAGTTGTGCTGAAGTTCTGAAACTGTCTGCTATCTGAATTTCAGAATTTCTTGGCATGTCTGGAAAGTTATCTATCATAATCTCATGGAGAAGAGACTCTGTGCCTTGTGAAGCCTCTTTGTTGCTTTCGGGGATCCCTATAAGACGATTATTGGTTTTCTTCAAATTATCCAAGAGCTCTCTGAGAGAGTGATCTGTTTTTGCCTTCCAGTTCTCTTCCTCTTTGAGAGTTTGGGAGCGTCCAAAAGCTTTGTCTTCAATATCAGAAATCCTTTCTTCTGCTTGCTCCATTCTGTTACCGAGGGCTTCTACTGTGATTTTTCAGATCTTTGAGGTATGCAACTTCTTATCTCAATGTCTCAAACTCTTTGGTCATTTCGTTTTTTAATTTGTTGAATTCTTGAGATATCTTTTGGGTTACTGCTTGGAATTCTAATTTGATCTTATTTGCTATCCAGATTCTGAATTTGATTTCTGACATCTCAGGTATTTGTTTGTGCATGGGATCTTGTGCTATGTCTGCCCCATTGATCCTTGGGGGAGTTGATCTACTCTGAATATTCATATTGCCAGAGTTTTTCTGTTGATTTTGCCTCATCGTTGTTTTTCACATTGCCTCTGGCCATCCTCAGAGTTGGGGAGGTGTCTCTCCAAGATTAGACCCCAGTGGGATCACTCTATTGTTGCTGTATCTTTGTAGGGAGTGACCCTGTATAGTTCGTCTGAGGCTTCCCCAGCCAGGGAATTCTGGTTGTCGAAGCAGCTCCAGAGTGTGACACACCCGGATCCAGCAACAGGGCGGGAGGTGGTGCACACAGTTCTGGGAGTGCCTGGCACCCCCTAACTTTGGCACAGAGGGCCCAAGTCTCCAGGAGACTCTGTCCAGGAGAAGGGCTCCGAACAGAGGCATGGAGGGCTCCGTAGGGCATGTGGCTACCAGAGTCCCTGGCCAGACAAGCTGGCCATTGTGGAGGCAGGGAGGATACAGGAGGGAGGACACGGGGTTTTGCAGCTCCCGGTGTTCCTGGTCAGGGCCTGCGGAGGCCTGGCGGGCTTGGGTGGAGGGTTGTGGGTTGTGGAGCCACTTGTACAGAAGTCAGGGCAGGCATGGGTTGCAGGTCCTGGCGCAGCTCTTTCTGAGGTCCAGGCTGGCAACGATTGGGGTCACCGTGCAGTTCTTATGGAGGTCTAGGCGGCATCTCAAGATTTTATACTCATCTTTATCCACAGCAGCATCAATAACTTTTACCATAAATGGGCATGGGGTATTCAATTATTTGAAGGGTCAAGACTTGAAACAGCAATACAGAATTTGATGACAAGATTTTAGAATTTGTTGTACAGTGTCAGTGTAGTACTTGAAACCACTACTGCTCAGAAATGGTCTGGGCGGTCTGCCTTCCCCTCGTGCACCAGCGGTCCGAGGGCCACGCAACTGTGAAAACAGGAATCGGCCCAGCACCTATTGTGTTCTTTATTTCTATTATGATTACATTGTAACACATGTGTAATGAAATAGTTACACAATTCACCATCACGCAGATGTAGCTTAATTGTCACCTGCCACTCACTGATCCGGTTTTGATGAGTCTTCAAGCAATTGATTTATTATGGTCTATGTGCAGTCAAACCTCTCAGCTAATAATAATCTGTATTTTCAGCCTCTCCCCAGCACTTCCATCACTGCTTCAGCTCCACTCAGCTCATCAGGCGTTAGATTCTCATGAGGAGCCCAACCCAGATCCCCCTCCTGTGCAGTTCACAGTAGGGGCTGTGCTCCTGAGAATCTAATGCCCTACTGATCTGACAGGAGGTGGAGCTCTGGTGGTGACAGGATTGATGGAGAGAATCTATAAACACATGAAGACTTGCTAGCTGGCCCCACTGCTTACCTCCTGCTGCAGCAGCCCCATTTCTAACAGATCCACAGCCCAGGGGTTGGGGACCGCAATTTTAGAAGATTTATAGTTTCAAGTCTTATAGTCTCAAGATTTATATTTCAAGTTTTACATTTAGATGTATGATTCATTTTGACTTAATTTTTAGGTGCACAGTAAGAATTGAGATTTATTCACTCGACCATTCATTTATTTTCCTGGCACACGGATGACAATATTCCACCATCATTTGCTATTCTTTCTCCATTAAATTGTTTTTGTACCTTTACAAAAAAAAAAAAACAACAAAAAAACAAAAAAACAATTGATCCTACACGTGTGAGTCCGTTTGAAGATTCTCTATTTTGTTTCAATGATATATATGCCTGTCCTGTTGCCACTACAACAGTGTCCTGATTACTGGAGCTTGATAGTTTTGAAACCAGAGAATGTGAATCCTCTAAATTTCTTTTTTAAAAATTGCTGACTGTTCCAATTCCCTTACCTTTTCATATAATTCTAGAACCAGTTTGTCAATCTCCTGGATGAAAACTTAGTTTTTAATTAAAAAGAAACATTGTATTTATTGGACACAACATGCTGTTTTGAAGTTTAGAGACATGGTGGAGTGGTTAAGTCTAGCTAATTAACAAATGCATTACCTCACGTAGTTATCATTTTTGTAAGGTGAACACTTGCCTCCACTCTTTACATGTTTTAAGAATACACCATCATTAACTGTACCTGCTGTGCTGTACAACAGATCTCTTGAGTTTATTCCTCCAATGAAACGGTAGCTAGGCAATCTCTGACTAACATCTCCACAGCCCTCTCCACCCTAACCACCTCAACCTCTGATGACCAACCTTGCATGCTCTGCTTCTGGGAGGACAAACATTTATGAATTCCACATGGGTGAGATCATGTAGTGTTGCTCTTTCTGTGCTTGACTTATTTCACTCAGCACAGTATCCTACCGATTAATCCATGGTTTAGAAAATGGTAGGATTTCTTTCCTTTATATAGCTGAATAGTATTTCAATATGTATACCTACCACATTCTCTTTATTCATTTATCTGCTGATAGATACTTAGGTTTATTCAATATCTTGGCTGTTGTGAATAATTGATCTGTAATAAATGTAAGTGAAAGATATCGCTTTGACATACTGATTTTATTTCCTTTGGATATATGTCCAAGAGTTGGATTGGTGTGTCATATGGCAGTTCTATTTTTAATCATTATTATTATTATTATTATTATTTGCAGTTTTCGGCTGGGGCTGGGTTTGAACCCACCACCTCTGGTATATGGGGCCGGTGCCCAACTCCTTTGAGCCACAGGCTCCACCCTCTATTTTTAATTTTTTGAGGAATTTCCGAACTGTTTTCTATAATGAGTGTAGTAAGATAGTCAATTAATATATAGAATGTATGTGTATAAGGAATTTATCTCCATAGTAAGATGACAATTAAGTTCATGAACTCATCCTAGAAAAAATGCTACATACCTCATTGCAGAATATCACTGTGGTCACCTTCAAAGTGCTTCCCTTGGGAAGCTGCACACCAACACGGTGCCCAGTTAACCCTGCAAAGGAAGTTTGGAACTCTTTCCCTGGCATTGGTTCATAGCTTCCCATAACAATTCTAATAGGAGTAGGGTGATATCTCATTGTGATATCTCAATGATCACTAATGCTTATCATTTTTTCATGTATCTGTTGCCAATTTTAATGTCTCCTTTTGAGAAATATCTAGTCTGATCTTATGCCTGCTTCAAAAATTGAGTTATTTGTGTTCTTGCTATTGAGATGAATTCCTTATACACGTATATTTTGTATATTAATCTCTTATCAGATGTATAGTTCTTAATACTCTTCCATTCTGTAGATTATCTCTTTATTCTGTTGATTGAATTTTTTTCTGCTACCTGAATTGTCTATTTCTTCCTTTTTGCTTTTTTATTCAGCCATTTTGCTCCACTTCCTCATCCCCATTCTTCTGCTAATTGATATATTTTAATTTCTTAATATCAGAGGTTTTCTACATAATTATGGTGATCTTTTGTTTTTTATTATAATTCAAAATGGAAGTACTAAAATCTGAGTGGACACTTTTTCCATTAAAACTAGATGTGGTGAATCCTTCATAATCAGATGGATATTCACTCTTTTGCACGAGAAGCTTGCAAATGTCATGTTCTTGATATCTTTTTCTAAAATCAGTTACTTTTCTCATGAGAAAATGTCTCCAGTGTGCTCTATGAAAGTTTATATACTTAGTTGTCAGCCTTCTTAAAGCTGATGGCAGTAGAGTCCCTGTTCAGCATGTAGCCTTTGTCCTAAAGGGACTCCATCAGTTGTGCAGCGTCTACAATCCCTCTGTTCCTTTTGTTGGTGCAAGGAGTGGGGTGGGCAGACAGGTAAACATGCTTAATGAACATTTTATCAGGGACAAAAACAGAATTCTTGGATAGCATTAGGGGTGAATGAGAATAATTACCTTTTCAGGAAGACTCAGAAGAGGCTGCAAAGAAGAATTATCACTAAACCCGAGCTTTGAATTAAGAAGAGGCAAATTGAGTAGTGGGTGGGAAGCAGCGATGGACAGAGAAGAGCGTTTGCAGGAAGAAATCTGTGTAAAGCCATGAAAACTCGGGAAAGCTTGGCTCATTTCTGAGGTGACAAGGGGTCCCAGATCATATGATTATACCTAGTGTATGTGTCAGGACAGGGAACCAGCATTTTAAAGAAAAACGATTAATTTGGGAAGTTTTAGGTATCTACGTTACCAACCGCTGTTAACCTGAAAGGCCACATGATGCTCTGCTGATCAGGCCTCAGCAGGGCCAGATGAGCCTCTGTGCTGACATCTGGAGATTGTACTTTATTCACTTCCAAGGCTACTGTCACAGCTAAGTACAGGAACCTGACTCCATGGTGCTAGTCAAGGACTCAGGGCACTCTGTGCACCCAGGGTCTAAACTACAAATTTAGCCCAAAATAAAAATTCTTACCAGGTGCAGAGGCTCACACCTGTAAGCCAGCCCTTTGGGAGGCTGCGGTGGGTGGGTTGCTTGAGCTCAGGAGTTTGAGACCAGCCTAAGCAAGAATGAGAATCTGTCTCTACTAAAAGTAGAAAAACTAACTAGGCATTGTAGCAGTTGGGCTTTGTGGCCAGCACCGATAGTCCCAGCTGCTTGGGAGGCTGAGGCAAGAGGATCCCTTGAGCCCAAGAGTTTGAGGTCCCTGTGAGCTATGATTCCATGGGCACTCTACCAAGGGTGACAGAGCAAGACTCTGTCTCATAAATAAATAAATAATTAAACAAACAAACAAACAAATAAATATTATTTGAAGATATATCCAATTTAAGATAGGAAGATATTGTGTAACTTTGCAGCCTATAGGCGGAATCTGACCATATACTATAATAAATAGTAGCATTACTAATGCTTACTGTGAGAATATAAAAATAACAAAGGGAAAGAGGAAGGCGGAACAGTTCTTTGAGGAAATATCCTCCTCATTCTCCAGAATTGCTGGCTTTTGTATAAATAAAAGTGAAACTGTTGACCTCTCATCTGCTTCTCCATTGATCAGCTTGGGTGATAGACAGATGGATTCCTTGGTCCTGCAACATCTACAGGCTTTTTATTTCAAATTTTAAATTTAAAGGTTAGCCCAGTCTGTACTAGTTAACGTATTTCAGTTCTACCAGGTGCTACCTGTATCTAAAGACACCTAATTTATCACCTCTGCCGGTCTTGATTTTCCCTGCTGTGAAATGGAGATAATGTATTTTGTTGTGTATCATGTGCACTTACATTTTTGGCCCCAACTTTCAGGGAAAATAACTTTGTTTTAAGTTTTTTAAAAGAGGCCTGAAGTGGCCCAGCTGTGACTCCTCCTTCTCTCATGAGAGTAGCTCAGGGGAAGCCGGCAGCTGCTGAGAAGCCAGGAGCAGGCCCAGGTGGCAGGTGAGAGTGGTCCAGACAACCTGAGCATCTGACCACCCCCAAATGTCAGCTCCTGTCCCACCGTTCCTCTCATTTCCTATTCCTACCCATATCTATCAGTGGGCACACAGCATAGCCACTCCGCTGAGCAGGCTTATTTATTGGGCTTAGAGCTTTTTCAGGAAGAAAGAGACTCTGCCGTCTGAGGAAAATGGGGACTTTTCCAAACACAAGTAAGAGGAGCAAATACTGTGTAGATAGTGTGAAGTATACTTGTACTTTGGCTAGCCAAAGGTTTTTGGATGATAGGTGATATTTTAAAACAGAAAACTTTGAAAATGCCAGATATTATTAATATTGTCATCATTAGCACATCGTCATCAAGGAAGATTAGTGAATGAGTTCTGTATTAGCTACCTATTGCTGTGTAACAAATCACCCCAAAGTTTAGTGGCTTAAAAATAGTAACCATTATTGCAGAGTATCTGTGGGTCAGGGATTCAGGAGCAGCGGAGCTGTCTGGTTTGGGAGCAGGATTTCTCATGAAGTTGAAGTCCAGGTATAGCTGGGGCTGACAGCCCAACTAGGGCCAGAGGATCTATTTATAGGAGGAGGCCTCAGTTCCTATGTGGTTATTGGAACTGAGGAACTATTGTTTCTAACCACAATGGACTTTTCCGCAGAGATACGTCAGGGCTCTAGTGTGTGTTGGCCAGCTTCCCCCAGAGAGAGAGATCCAAGCAAGAGCAAGAACAAGATGGAAATAACAGCGTTATTTTATCATCTGCATTTGATAGTTGATCTCCATCATTTCTACCACAATCTATTTGTTAGAAAACAGTCTCAAAGTATAACCCACACTCAAAGGGAAGGGAATGAAGGCTCCACCAAAGGGAGGGGTTTCACAGAATTCTGGATATCTGTGTATTAAACCATCACAAGGCTCAGCACCTATAGCTCAGTGGCTAGGGTGCCAGCCATGTATACTGGAGCTGGTGAGCTCGAACCCAGCCTGGGCCTGCCAAACAACAATCACAACTACAACCAAAAAATAGCCAGGCGTTGTGATGGGTGCCTGTGGTCTCAGCTACTTGGGAAGCTGAAGCAAGAAAATCGCTTAAGCCCAAGAGTTTGAGGTTGCTGTGAGCTGTGATGCCACTGCACTCTACCCAGGGTGACATAGTGAGACTCTGTCTCAAAAAAAAAAAAAAAAAAAAAAAATCACAAGTTAATTTTTAATACTTCTCGGATTGACCCAATTTAACTAATTTCCTTAGACATAATTTCTAGTCATTTTTCTGTATTATAATATGTTGGAGGATCTTTCTGATTTGAAGGTAAATTACCACCTACCCTCCAAAGATAAATCTTTCAGTGTTTAAAGGAAGGGCATTCATGCCAGAAAGCATCTTATCAGCAAAGAAACACATTTCAGCTGTAAATGAAATATCTGTACTTTTGTTCAAGCACTTGAATCCTATGCTGTAGAAATTAACAGACTGTAACGTGAGACATCATTGTTTCCAAGCCTACTGAGGTGACAGAAGGAAAGGGAAGAGTTTTTTCTTTTTTTCTTTTACAAGCCAAGGTGCTTTTCTGAGAACATGAAAGGATTGTAGGGACACTGAACTAAATGCCTTCAGAAAGCAAACAGGTAGCATAAATGGATGAAGACTAGAAGGACTGGTGAGACCATGGCATTACCATGAAAAATAATAGCAATACCAGGCCAATCAAATATGGTGCCTGCAAGTGTACTGTTTGGCTTTGATCTTCCAGCTGAAGTCTAAGCTTGGACTTGATTTTCTTTGGGAGAAATAAGGATGTGAAGAACTGGTAAGTTAGGGGAATCCCTCTGTCCCTTTCTTTCATTTTCCTCTTCCTCCTGGCCTGTGGTTGAGCTGCTCATCCCCTCACACCGTCTACAGGGAGGCGAGAGGAGACCGCAAGCTCCCCTTCTTTCTTCCCCCTCCCATCTGTGACTTACACACCGCTCTTGTCCAAGGCGGTTCATCTCACAGGCACCTGTTTGCTCTAAGGGCAGGGGTCAGAGACACTGGCTCTCTTTAAATAGGGTATTATGCCAGGTTAATTATTCAATCTGGTTTTGATCATGCTGTTTTGAGGCTATTACTATCTCCACTTCAATAGTATGAAAATTCATACACTGAAGACAAAGGAAAAGGAGGTAATTCTTTCTAAGAAATCTTTGTATATTAGAGTCTAGCATCCATGTGTGGGCCTGGGATAGTCACTGTATTATTATTATTCTTTTTTATTAAAAGGAAAAAAAGTCCTTTCAGAAATGCTGGTTTAGAGCATCCAATTTCATTTGGGTCCTCCTTAAATGGCAACTCTAAATGTGCTTTTGATGACTTCTTCTCAGTTGAAGGATTAAGATCAAGAAAAAATAAGGATGTTTACGTGGCACTTACACACTATGTAAGTTTACTGCATTTTGAAATGCACTTCAACACTGTGATACAATACAATTTTCCTTTCAGTTAGTCCCTTACTTACTATTTCGTAAGTAATGAGCAAGAGGCTAGAACAGTGAGAAAACAGACCTAGCCCTTGCTCTTGGGGAGTTAATGGTCAATGTAGCACAACAAATTAATGAACACTGACAATAAGTATATTTAATGCCTAGGTAAATATTTCACCAGTGGAAAAATTGGCTCTCTCATATGCTTCTAGAAGCAACTGCCCCGACTTGGAAAGAAAGATTGAAAAACAAACAAACAATATCTTTTGACTTAATAATTCTGCTTCTGGAAATCTGTCCTAACAAAAATTTCAATACAATATATTTTAGTTAAAAGTTGGAAACAAATGCCTAGCAAGGAGGAAGTAGGTGTATTCCAAAGCATCTGTTTATAGTCTGTTCTGCAGCCATTAAAAATGATGATTATGAAGACAATTAGGAAGAAGATAAATTTCATATAAGGGAAAGGATAGAAACTGTATCTGTATGATACTGCAAATGTATTCAAAAAAGGACATAGATGGTTATTTTAGATTGTATGGTTTGGGATATATTTTTTTGTTTTTTATATATTTATTTTAATGTAGTTAAATCTTAACAAATACATTTATACTAAAAATGCAGACAAGCTCTCCTTAAAGAATTTAGGGAAGTTAGGAAATTTCATCTGGATGAGTGAGATGTAATATTGCATCTCTCGTGGTCTGTACTTCAGGATTTGCAGTTTTTTTCACTTATAGTACCTCATAATACATGAATCAGAAAACAGAAAAAAAAAAAAAAAAAAGGAGGGGGAAGGACATACTATTACCATAACCAATACCTACTTTGTCAGAACCAGAGAGAGGTTACAGGCAGGTCAGAGTACAGCCATCCTTATTTGGGTAGTGAGACTTTCAGAAGGGACCCTCAGTGGCCTCTACACTCCATACACCTGCATAGAAACTGTACTGAGTCCATTAACAGAAGCAGCAATGCATGAGTAAGATGTGTAATAAGTAAGGTAGATTTAAGGCATTTGTCACGTTTTACCTAATGACCAACCAGGAGCAGGTAATTCTGTTTCTGAATTCATTGATTTTGGAGCTATAACGGGTCTTGGTCTGTGTAATCCACCCTCTCCATTTTACAGACAGGGATCTAAGGCAGGCCCACATTAAGACTGTAGTAGCCTCTAGGCATTTTTCTTTTGGAGGGCCTTCTTCTTCATAGACAATGTTAAAGATTATGTTTTATGATGTCAAATTAAAAAAATACAGTTGGGTAAAGTGGTATTTTTATTCTAAAGGGTTATTGCAAGAGGAGAGAAGAGGACTTGCCATGGGAAGACAACTACTGCAATCGGAAGAAAACTTTGATCCTGAGATCTGTAAGCTTCTCAAAGATGAAGCAGAAAAGGTCTTTTCTTTTCTAGGGAGGAATAAATAATGCTGGGAAAAATAGGATGTTGGTAAGTGGAAGAACTGAGAGTGGATGATCTTATAGTAGAAAAGAGAAAATTTTACCCTGAGGTCAGTGTATTCTCAGGACGGTCAGTTAAGGAGGGCTTATAAGGTGGCCCAGGCTAAGTAAGAGCAGGTCAACGTTCAGGGGCCAGGTAAAAGAGAATATTCTCACTCAAATTTGGTTAAGTCAAGGTAGCAGGTATTTTGTGTAGATTAGTCAGTGGGTACAAATAGTTCAGCTAATCATTTATGATGCGAAGAATGGAAATGTGGAAGGTCATGCCCAGCTTCTTCACAGAAAAACAAAGGCTGTATCAAGTCTTATGGAGAAGAACAATTCCTGGCAGTGAGCTGTTTCTGGAACACTAAAGGTTGACAGTGTTTCTTTAACCCTTGCTGTTATCCAGGATCATACAGTTCAAGTAAAGTTCAACATGGTCAATAACTGCCTTGGTATAAAGACTAATAAATCAATATTATGTATATATTATGACTTTTTTAACCTCATTTTTTGGGAGACCCAAAACTACCATGAGCCCTAGATACTGTACCTAATAGATAAATGAGCCTGATCTGAGAACCAGAGAGTTCAAGGGTCTTTAAGACCACTAAGCTAGTTATGGCAGAACTCAGATAAGAGCAACCTGGTCTAGACCTCTTTCCACACCTGGGCCTCTATGAAGACTGAAGAAAAAGGCTCTGCTTAAGAGGTGGGATGAAGGGTTGGGGAGGAGGCATGTGTGCACATAATAATACTTTGATGGAAGATACTGCAGCTTTCCGAGGTGAGGATTGGTGAGGGAGGTTCATCTTTCATGGGGGCTAGGCATGGAGGCCTTAACAGTTGACTGTTCTATGCAAATCTGCATTCTGCCACATTGATTATGTATTGACTTTGGATTTCTGAGCTTACAGTCAAGCAGAGGAGGACAATGTACAAACAATGGCAACAGGTTGTGACAAGTGTGAAGACGGAACGAGGTTCCTTAGGAGTAAAGAGCAGACACACCTCGACTGCATGGGGGAATCAAGGTCAGCACAGCAACTACGCAGGCACTAAGGATGCCGGAGGTCAGAGCAGGGTTCTAGTCAGAGAGAACCTACCCGCAGAAGACCCAGGCTGTGGGAAGTTTGACCTCAGAGGCGACCTAAGACATGTGATCTGACTTGAGCCAGGTCACACGTCTTTAGTATGTGGGAAGTCAGGCGTCCCTGAACGAGCAAGCATTCCTTCCCATTTCCTAAACCACCTACTCAGTGGTAGTAGCAGGTTCACCCCCAGCAGGCTCAGGTGCTGATTCCATGTTGAACGTTTCACCCCCTCTTGATAACTCTAATCTTTCCTTCCCCTGTTCAGAGGCTGCAGTTTTGAGGGGGAACGTCCTTTGTCAGAGACCTTGGGGCTCCAGTCGCTGCCAACGCCCGGGGTCAAGAGTTCACGCCCCACCGGGGTTACCTTGATGTCGTCCAGCTCAGCTGGGATGCTGTCCAGGCCCAGAGGGACCCGGCGCGCGCTGGCTGCAGCTCGCCCTTTTCCAGCCGCCGCCGCAGGCGAAGGAGGCAGGGGGGCGGCGGCGGAGAGGGCGGCCGGGGCCGGAGCGAGCAGGGCCGCGGGGCGGGGCGGGCGGGCGGGCGAGGGGCGGGCCCAGCCGGGGCCCAGCTGACCCTCGGGCGGCGAGGCCACCCGGCTGTCCCCAGCTCCAGGCTGCCGGCCCCCTGCGCTCCGCCGCACCGCAGCTCCTGTAAGTCGGGGCCCTCGGGGCTCAGCTCGACCTCCGCGGTCCCGGGCGGTGGGTGTCTGGCCGCTCCGGGCGAGGCCACCGCGGGTTCCTGCCCGCAGAGCCCGGCGCTCCGGAGGACGCGGGCTTGGTGAGTGCTCGGAGACTGCGGGGCCGGGGAGGAGGGTGGCCGAGCCAACCAGTAACTTCTTTTTGTGCTCCAAGTTCTTGCACTTGGAAAATTCCTTCTTCTTCTCTTTTCTAGATGTCGCGTCAGTAGTGACCAAAGCCGCACGTCTGTCACACGGGTGTTGGGGTGGCGGTGGGAGTGGACGCCGCGATCCCACCTGTGGTCCTGGGAGAAGTCTGCTCCAGTCACTCCTAAGGACCTGCCTTTCACTAGCTCCGAGGAGAGTTTCTTGGGACTCGGAAGTCAGAGTTCTCCGAAACAGAATCCACTGCATTAATTTCAAAGGTGAATTCAGTGGCTGGGAAAACCAGCCCCCGGGAGTGCGCGGGGTGCGCCGGCTCGGGTGACAGGTGGAGCTGTGGGGAGAGGCGTCTGGTGCAAACCGGCCGTGCAGCTCCCCTGCCTCCCACAGAGGCAGCGAGGACACGGAGGGCACGAGACCGCTGTCCCTGTAAGGCTGGGTGGGGTTAGGGGCAGGACAAAGTGGGGGGATGTCTGCGGGGATAAAATTCTGGGAAGAGTGACCTCCTGGGAATGCTCCCTCCGGGGTCAGGGGCTTCCTTAACCCACCCTCCTCACCAGTTACAGAACTGTGCGTACTCAACACAGTTGATGTTCTGTTAAACATAAAGTCGCTCGTTGTACTTTAACTTTTTCTTCCACCTCCTCGCAGTTTCTTACTGAAGAAGTTCACAGTCGACTATTGGAGACTCGGTCCCCTATGGGGAAAACTTATCTGAAGAAAGTGTTTAGAAACTTTTGTGGCTCTCCTCCCTCCAATCCTTCACCTCCCCACTGCCCTAACACCAGGTGCTTTCCACATTTTTCCCTCCTTAATTCTCACCACTTAAAGACCTGGGTGAAAGAACGCAACCTCTTTTGTCATGCGAGTTCTTGTGGTTATTTGGGCTGTGGCTTTTGTGTAAACAATGCCCTGTTCCTCTGCCTTCCTTTAGTTCCTTAATAGAACAGTGTGCCAGGAGTGAAAGGGCTGCAGGAGAAAGGAAAACTGTCCTTCAAGTGGTCTAATAAAGTGATCTTTTTTTTCAAGTTTTGAGTTCAATACTTTCACCTCATTTGAAAAAGATGTTTTAAAATTATTTTATCAAAAAAAAAAAAAAATCAACTGTTAAGCTGCTTTGTGTGTGTGAAGTCTTCCATTAACAGTCCCTATCCAATGGAGCAAAGGCTTTAGAAATTTGAGGTGCTGGTTTACTGAGGAACCTTGAAAACAATGGTATCAGGAATATGTCAAAATTGCAAGATTGTTGCATTCAGATGTCTTTGATTTTGGCAATTCACTTTTTCTTTCTGTTGTTTATATATATATTATATATATATATAAGCTCTTTTTCTTATATATATATTTATTATATATTTATATATATAAATTTTATATATATTTACATATATAATATATATATTATTATATATATTTAAATTATATATTATATATATTTGAGACAGTCTCACTTTATTGCCCAGACTAGAATGAGGTGGCATCTTAGCCCACAGCAACCTCAAACCTTTGGGCTCAAGCAATATTCTTGCCTCAGCCTCCCAAGTAGCTGGAACTACAGGTGCCTGCCACAATTTCCAGCTTATTTATTTATTTATTTATTTATTTATTTCCTTAGAGATGGGGTTTTGCTTTGGCTCAGGTTGGTCTGGAACTCCTGAGCTCAAGTGATCCAACTGTCTTGGCCTCTGAGAGTGTGGGGATTACAGGCATGAGCCACCTGGCTTTCCAATAACAATGATGTTATAATGTTCATGATAGGGGGCTTCTCTTAATAATTCTCTCAATGCATCACAAGAGGCATTTCTGTGGAGCGCTGTACTATATGTATGGTTATTCTTTTCCCAGTTGTTAAAATGTTTAGAGTCACATCTCTAGGCTGAATTAGAGGCTGGGAAATGTGGAGGGGACTTGGCCTAATAGTATCTGTGCACTGTCCTGACAAGTCCCCTAATTAACTTCGAGGTCCTTAACCCATGTAGTCATTTTTATCTTCAAAATAAGGGAATTGTCTTTGGTCTGAAAGGACAGTGGGGTACCTTTGAACTCTTCTAAAAAATGCAAGTCCTCCTTTTTAGAGCTAGCTAGCGTTGCTGTGGGAGGAGTACTGGTTCTAGAGTTTGCTCTCATTTTCAGAGGGTGCCTTAACAAGCAGGACCCTGCCTCTGCCCTACCTACGCAGTGCAATTTGAGGACTAAACATGTGAGTTTTGGAGATTGATGGGCCTGTTTTCTAACTATGACTTTAGGCAAGTTGCTTATGTTTCCAAACCTCATTTTTCTCATGTTTAGAATAGTGATAGTAAGCCTTAGGGACATTACGAGAACAAAGCAAAGCAATGCATATAATGTAAGCAGCACAGTGTCTACAACTTAACAGTCAATAAATAGTTGCAATCATTTTCCTCAACTCTGATTTTTCTGCTGTTTTTCTTTTAACAAGTTGAAATTTAACTTGTATAAATGGAAAGCCCCACACATAGTTGTTGAAAACAATAAGCCAGGATAGGAAGAGGGAAGTGTAATTTATTGAATCAGTTAACCTCATTGTTAATTGACATTATGTTGCCTGTGAGTCAGGGGCAAGTTGTGAGGGCCCAGAAAGCAGAGAGGATTTTAGTTGACTTTAGTAGAAATTCGAGTGCCTGTTTATAGGATATTTTTCTCCATTTGCCTTTTGCTCTTTGTGCAGACCTCAGAGTTACACTCTAAGATAAACATTTGTGAACTTGTCTGGGGAAGAAGTAGGAGAAAAGAGAGATGACTCTTGAAGCCATGTTACACTCCTGAATTCTTTGGTTTCTCTCACAACGTCTTTTGACCTCTTGTTAGAGGTAAAATTCCCTGGCAGCAGACCCCAAAGGTGACAAAGGGCAGGTTCCCGCCGCCCGTGGGCTCTAAGCATTCATAGTACACTTCAGGTAGCAGATAGGAGCAATTCCATCAGAGTCATTAGTTCTCTGATAAAGGGAGAAAGGGCAGGCTGGGAGTTGAAGAGTGCTAAGTAACGCTCCAGGGGAGGCTCAAAGCAGTGACAATTTATTTCCAGTTTTGAAAGTTTCAGTTATGTAGGCAGTCCGGCATGCGCGTAGAAATGCTGAGAAAAAACATTTCAGACGTTTATGTGAAGGTATGCTGGGGGAGAGAAATTTACAACTGCAAATCGTGGCAAGCTGTCTCTCTGTGTCCCCTCCTTTACTGGCTATGGGACCTTAGCAAATTATTTCACCCCTGAGCTGTAGTTTCCTCAAACATAAAAATGGGGATCTTCTTCTAATTTTACATTGTTACGTACTGATTTTCTCTTCAAGTCTATCCTATAAGGGTATCTACCTCACACCAATGTTGGACGTCTTACTTGTACATAAAATACTGACCTATCTGGTGCACAGCAGGTGCTCAACCAGTGTAGTGCCCGGTACCCCTCTCCTTTTTCTTTCTTTCTTTCTTTTTTATTTATTTATTTATTTATTTATTTATTTATTTATTTATTTATTTATACATACAGAGTCTCACTCTGTTGCCCTTGGTAGAGTGCCATGGTGGCTATAACTTACAGCAACCTCAAACTCCTGTGTTCAAACGATCCTCTTGCCTCAGCCTCCTGATTAGTTGGGACTACAGATGCCACCACAACACCTGACTAATTTTTCTTTTTTTAGTAGAGAAGGGGTGTCACTGTTGCTCAGGCTGGTCTCAAACTCCTGAGTTCAAGTGATCCACCTGCCTCAGCCTCCCAGAGTGCTAGGATGACAGGTGTGAGCCACCTCACCTGGCCCTTTCTAGTTTTAGGTATATGTATGGGTCTCCCTTTGTTGCCCAGGAGGGACTTGAACACTTGGGCTCAAGTGATCCTCCTGCTGCAGCCATCTCCTTCCCTTGATTAGAGAAAACACTACTCTCATCGAGCCTTGAGTGTAGATGGGATGTGTGCCTTTCATGCGTATTACAAAAGCAGGCTAAGAAATGTTTTAACTGTTCTTGTTGCTTAGGATGAAATATAAGATTATGTACTTCTGCCACCACTACTCTTATTCCTCAACCACTGCAGGCTTTCCTTCTGCTAAGGCTGTGTTGTTAGCTTACTACTAAGGCTGTGTTGTTTGGAGCCAAGCTCAGTAAAGGGAGTGTCTCCCCTTTTGAGTATCCTCCTGCTGGAAAAACACATTCCTGTATTTGCATGATAGGATCTTTGGCCCATTTAAGGTCTTGCCTCAGGCTCCCATCATTGCTTCAGTCTCAGCCATTGAAGTCAGTCTTAGAAAAATTTTGGTATACAGGGGATACTAAAAATGGATTCATTATTTGGGGGCACAAAATGCAAACTGAACAGTTTGGAAGGATTTGTTATAGAATTTTGCCCTCTTATGGTTTGTCTTTAGCTTTTAAAATTCTTTTAAATTTGGAAAAATTTTCCTTGAAATTCCAACATTGCACAAATTTGCTAAATAATTGACTGCCTAGAGTTTTCCCCGTTAGGCCCTTTCTCAAATGGATTTTGAAGGAAAGATCTTAAGCAATTTTGTCACAATGCTTCTAAGGTGTGGGAAAAAATCAGCATGCCATATAGGCAGTAGTGGACATCATTAATTACTCAAGGTTCTGGCCATGTCCAGAAAAATTGTTGGTTAGAGGACCAGGCCAGGTCTGTTGGCTGTGGAAGGCCTGGTCAGGCCAAGTATTGTCATTCTCTGTAGGACGTGATGAACTGGTCTGAGTAAGACCTTTTTGAGAGAATTCTTTTTGGTCATTCATTCATTCATGCAGTGAATTTTTCTTTATTCGCACCTGTTAATTTGAATATTTTATAAATTGTGTTGTACAAGGGGGATGCTGAGACTAATTCAAGTTCCTTAACCTCAAGTGTGACTAAGAATGTGTGGAGAGCTAGTAGTTTGTGTTCGAATTTCTAAACCTTATCTCTTAGAACATCTAACTCATTACAACCTGAATATGCCCCAGGAATCTGTATTTTAATAAGCCTTGCAGTTGATTACTGTGCTGATGGAACTGCTTTCTTTTTTTAATCTTCCACCACCCCCACCCCCCAACATAGGTATACAGGAATTACATAAGCTTTTTGGAAAACAGTGTAATCTCTTTGTCTAGGAATTATTACTGGTGGAATGTCTAAACAAATCCAAAGTGTAGTTCATTCCTTGCTCTTAACCAAGTCAACTTACCTTTCCGGTTGTCTTTTTTTTTTTTTTTTTTTTTTTCATAAAATAGGGACTTGGACTAGATTTCTATACATTTCCATGTTATTCCTTAATTTGATGTTTTTCACTGTTTTGGAAATAAATCCGATTAGTGTAAAAGAGTGTTCTTTAAGCACTTATAAATTAAGGTCCTTCCTAGAAGAAATAGAATGTTGAGTGAGATTTTTCCAAGGTCCTGTGAAATCCTTAGTCCCCTTATGATTTTTATACTTCCACTTCCTTTATTATCACCTTTTTATGTTAAGTTTAAGAAGTAGATGATTTCAGGAATAGGCAGGTGAGAAGGTTTAGCTTATTGAGACTACCTTTGTTTGTTAGAGACTGAGCTATGTTTTTCTTGCTTTTAAACTGTGGGTATGAATTACCAGGTGAATATTTCAGTCATTGGATTTCCTTTGAAAAACCCTTCTTGATCTCTTTCTGGAAGCCTCTGCCATGCTGTCTTCTCCCTGGTGGCCACCAGGCCTCCACCCTCCCCTCCCAGAGCAACAGAAGTTCCATGGTCTGTCAATATCATGGGACAGAAGCTGGGACCTTCATCACAGTCTCAGGAGAAGAATAGGGTCAGACACACAGTATGTGCTTATAAATATTTGTTAAGTGGATTAACTGCAATTTCTGAAGCCCTTGTTAAAAAAAAATTTCCTTATTTTCTATAATGGATTTCATAATAGTCTCTTCTTTTTTAAATGTGAAAAACTAGGCTGATTCCCCATGCCCGCTTTTGAAAAAGACAATATATGCAAATGAACTTATTATTTAAAAATTGAAAATAAAAAGAATTTTTAATAGCATCATAATTTTTTTTAAAGTTAAGGAAAACAGTGACTGATTTCTAATAGCCCATCATGCCACAGAGGCACACAGGTAATTATTTTTCTTCTTGAGGCACTGGGAAGTGAGCAATTGATGCATCTTCTTTGTATGGATTTTGATTTCCTATTGAACAAAAAGTAGCAATGGGAAGAGCTTCATTTTTTGTTTCAGCGAGATTACAGAGATAAAATAAGTAAGAGCAACTCTCTTGAATAGCTAATGGCTGTCGCCTGGAGAAGGAGAAAATTATTTTCTGCCCTTCATGTTGATGTGTATAGAACATGTGTTCTGAGTAGCTGCTATTTTCACTGCCTCCTTTTCCAGTTGGGGAGCAACATAAACTATTTTAATTAATATTGTGTCACCAAAAGGGATTGAAATAGCCAATTGAATTCTGCCAGGATAGAGTCTTTTGATGAAAACATATCTTTATTGATTGTGGACGAAGAAAATCATTCTTAAAATGAAATCCAGAGAAAAAAATCATATCCCTCAGAGAAAATTTCTGAGTGGCAGGCTGAGATTAACATCATAAAATTGAATTTGTGCTGCAAGCCTTTGATGTAATCAGCAGCTGGGAGATGGCGTTGCCCTTGCCGTGCTCTTTCTGATTGTGGTGAATTATTGGGTGGAATGAAATAAGTGTTTTTTGTGTCCCTCGTCCAAGAAATACAAACAAGGTATTACTAGGTGGTTTCTTGCTAGTTAAAATGGTTGGATCGATTCCAGGTCTCTCGGACTCTGGTACACCCATGAACTGTAGGAGCTGGGCATCTATTTATGCCCCAGGGAAAGAATTTCTTGATTATCACTTGACAATAACTTCTTTGGTCAATAGAAACCCAGAAGAGCAAGGAGGAGAGGGATCCCCCTTGCTGGAGACTTTCTTTTTAGAATAAGCAGAAGCCAGGATGTGTTAGAAAGTACCATATGGTGCCTGGTTTTTGTTGTCCTGTAGGTCCAGTCAAGCCCTATCCCGTCCCCTTCCACTACTTCTCATGGCATAAACCATGTTGAAATGACCTCAGTGTGGTTCTGAGTCTTGTTCCATGACTATAGAGTTCAATGGGCTTTTTACTGTTTTCTTGTTAAGTCCTGATGTTTTGACAGCATTTTTGCTCTTGCATGCACTTTCACACACCTAATGACTAGGTTTGGTGGATTAAGTAGAGAAAATCTACTTACATATTCACTTTCAGACTAAAGAGTGATTTAGCACCTTAACTGCCCCTGTGGTGGAAGCTACATTGTGTTTATTTTGTTTTGTTTCATTTTCTTTAAATAACTTAATGGACTGGCTTGTCTGTGGGGACCTGTAAACAGGTGATGGTGTCATCATAATGTGCTCTCCGCTCTTAAGCCCTTGAGAAGAGGGAGGACCTTGACATCAGACAGATCTAAGGATGTAATCCTAGACCAAGGACGTAGGTTTTCCAAGCCTCCTCTGGCTAATAACCCTAATGGTAGGTGTGTAGATTATATGAGAAAAGGCATGGGAACATCCCAAGTACAAGATCTAGGGCATAGTTAGCAGCCTGTAGACACTTGAATTGAATGCATAGCACAGTGTCTTAATACCGAGAAAAAGATTAGAGAACAATTAAGGCAGAAGAGGGGATATGTTTTAGAATAAGGAAAAGGAAGAGGAGCCAGGACTAGGGAAAATTCTCAGTAATAAAAAGTTGAGGTGAGAAATATGAAAAGCAAGTGGGGATTGTCTTAACTCAAGACAGAAAATTCACAAAAGATAAGAATGGCTGCTGGGCTCAACCTCTTACCTGCTGAATTAGTACTAAAATGGGCTGGAAGTCCCAGAAAATATATTTTTAAAAAGTTTAATAGTCTAGTAAGGCTGAGCTTCCTTTAGATTATCACCCTCAAGTCCTGCATCCCTTCATCACTCTCTCCAAACTACCATCTGATTCTGCATGTGTAAGTTTTCTTGATGTAGCTCTGTTTTGGCCAAGTCCTAGCATGTGCTAAGATCCTAGAGAATGAGGGATTGGTTTATAGGCTTCCCTGGCACATGTTCCTGGCCGGTGGGCAGAGTCAGAAACACTAGAATTATGGACATTAGGGAGGCTTCTCTAAACAGGACTTGTCCATATATACACATATTCCCACCTTGGGGTGTGCCTGCTGTCTGTCTATTCCGGGAGGAAAAAAGGATTGTTACAGTGGCAGTACAATGACATACAGTGTCAGCTGGTGATAAAGTTGAGAGAAGGGAAGTAGACTTCAGAGCCAAAGAAGGAGATAACTGACTCTTGGAAAAATGTGGAATTTTTCCAAGAGAAGCCAAGGTGTAAGGGAAGACCCACTGACAGCTATGGAAGTGAAGCTTGCTCTGCTGCTGTACGTTGGGAATACCTATGCCAACTTAGTTTGCATCAGTTATTTCTATCCTTAGCACTTGTGAGTTATGAACTCCAAGAGGGATGGAATCTGTATTTTTTTCAACTTCATTTAGTAGGATCTTAATAGATAATTGGTTGGATGAATATGTGAATTTTTCATGGACCCCATAATATAAGTAGAAGGGAGATTTATGACATAAAAGAGAATAGAATTTGGTATTTGACCAACTGTGTGATTCAGTAAAATTTAAATGTATATTTCCAGAAAATTGATACAGTATCACCTCCATAGTTGACCAGTTCCGTATATTGACCACCTCCTTAAGTTGACCTAATTTTCATAGGCCAGACATGTACCACATGTTCGTATCAGCACAGAAGGCCTAGTTCCTTGTGTTGACAACTTCCCTATGTTGACCAGTTTGTTACAGTCCGTTACAGAATATAACTGTATGTATTCTAGTGTATGTGTGTGTCTCTCAGTTTCTCTGTTTTATGGACACCAGGCATAGTGGACGAGGAGCCCACCCTAATTCCTATGACCTCATCTTTACTTAATGAATTACATGTACAACAAACCTATCTACAAACAAGGTCATTTTCTGAGGTACTTGAAATTAGGTCTTCAACATGTGAATTTTGAGGTGGGCTCAATTTAAGCCATCATGGTGGGTGGTAGACTTTTTTAAATCAAAATTTGTAAAAATTTAAATTATTTTCATTTTGCCAATTTGCTACCTTTGAGTCTTATTTTTATGTCTCCTGCTTGATTTACTTAATAGAGGGGATCTATTCTAAATTATGAATAATAATATAAAGGATTATAAATAATAAGAATTCCACTTATCTTAATACTCTTTACTTAGCAGGATTTATAGACTGATTTTGAGATTTTAAAAAATCTTCCAATAATAGTATCTAATATTTATTGAATGCTTACTACTGAATGATTTCCAGGGATCATTTAATTTCTCTCTAATTTATACCACATACATGTATTATCCTTTATCCTTATTTTATTGAGGAGGATTCCAAAATGTAGTTGTAAAGTGATTTTCCCAAGGAAAAAGTTTGGCATCTGAGTCTAGGCTGACTGACTTGAGGGCATAACTAAAGGTAGTGCTCTCTCTTAATTCCTTAAAGCCGGCTGAGGGACATGTTAATCCCGTTTCATGGATGAGAAATATAGAATTTAAAGTAACTATTAACAGTAACTGGGTTACAAAATCAGCAAGTGTGTAAGACTTGTTATTTGAACTTAGATATTATAGGTACAGGCATATCTCAGAGATACTGCAGGTTTTATTCCAGATGACCATGAAAAAGTTAATATGACAATGAAGTGAGTCACATAAATTTTTTGGCTTCCCAGTGCATATAAAAGTTATGTCACAATATCCTGTTGTCTGTTAACTACAGTAGCATTGTGTCTAAAAAATGCACATACCTTAGGCCAAGCATGGTGGTGCACACCTGTAATCCTAGTACTCTGGGAGGCTGAGGCAGGAGGATTGCTTGAGCTCAGGAGTTTGAGATCAGCCTGAGCAAGAGTGAGACCCTGTCTCTATTAAAAAAAAAAAAAAAAGAAGAAGAAAGAAAGAAAAGTAAAGAATATACATACTTTAGTTAAAAAGTATTTTATTGCTAAAAAATGCTACCAATCATCTGAGATTTCAGCACATTGGTATTGTTCTGCTAGCGGAGGTTTTGCCTCCACATGGATGACTACTGACTGATCACTGTGGTTGTCGCTGAAAGTTGTGGTGGCTGTGGCCGTTTCTTAAAATAAGACAATGATGTTTGTGGTATCAGTCGACTCTTCGTTTCACAAAAGATTGCTCTATGGCATGTGATACTGTTTGATAGCATTTTACCCAAAGTAGAATTTCTTTTAAGATTGGAGTCAGTCTTCTTAAACCCTGTTGCTGCTTTATCAACTAAGTTTATGTAATATTCCAAATCCTTTATTGTCATTTCAACAGTGTTTATAACCTTATCATCAGGAGTATTCCAGTTTAAGAAAGCACTTTATTAATTCATAAGAAGTAGCTCCTCCTGAGATTGTAGCAATTCAACCATGTCTTCAGGCTTCACGTCTAATTCTAGTTTTCTTGCAATTTCCACAACATCTACATTTCCTTCCTCCATAGAAGTCTGGAACCCATCAAGGTCATCCATGAAGGTTGGAACCAACTTCTTCCAAGCTCTTGTTAATGTTAATATTTTTACCTTCTCCTATTAGAAACTAAGCCCTGATCTTTAGCATATGACTTACTTCCTGCTTGAGAGACCTGGAGAATCACAAGAATGGCATGTGAGTTGTGTGAGTGCAGGAAATCAGAAAACTGACCTCCAAGAGAAAATGCAGGTGTGAGGTGTGGCCATAATAATTATAATAAAGATTCTCTAGATTCCAAAGGTCTCTTGATGCTGGAGGCAGAGGTTGTGCTCAAGATCTATGATTTTGCAAAAACAAAGGTGGACACATTCTATCTGACCTCGACCATGTCTTCCCTAATCAGTGCTAAGGTCAGACAAGCAGCTTTTGTTTGTTTCTTCCCATTTTGTGATAATAAATATGGACTGAGGTTTACCCTGGACGGCTCCTCCCAGAGTTCCTCAGTCCCCTGACACAGACTCTGTGTCAAGCCTCCTCATTCCTCAAGCCAAGACCCCCCTCTTCTGGTGACCTCAAACCCCTTCACTCCTGTGAATCACAAGTGGTGAATTATTTCCAGAATGGATTCAATGTACTTTGTCCAGATCCATAGAGGAATTACTATCATAACAGCTATAGCCTTATCAAATGTATTTCTTAAATAATAGAACTTGAAAGCTGAATTTACTCCTTGATCCATGAGCTACAGAAAGTGTTGTGTTAGCAGGTATGAAGACAATGTAAATCTCATTGTTCATCTCCAGGAGAGATCTTGGTTGACCAGGTACATTGTAAATGTTTTGAAATGTTGTGGGGTTTTTTTTTTTTTTTTCCTAAGCATTTGGTCCTAACAGTGAATGTGAAATATTCACTATACTGTTGGGTATGGCAGCTTCTTCCTGTAGACCCAGCTACTCAGGAGGCTGAGGCAGGAGGGTTGTTTGAGCCCAGGACTTCAAAGTTGCAATGAGCTATGATTACAGCAAGACCCCATGTCAACAAAACAAAACAAAAAACCAGGAAACTGTTCTGTAAACAAATGTGTTGTTTTATTATCCAGGCTTTATTCCCCATACAAAGCTCCGGCACAGCAGATTTAGCAGGATTCTTAAGGGATCCCAGAGTTTGGAATGGTAAATGAGCATTTGTTTAAATTTAGAGTCACCAGCTGCACTAGCCCCTAACAAGAGAGTTAGCCTGTCTTTTGAAGCTTTAAAGTTAGGCTTTAACTTCTTTTCTCTAGATAGGAAAGTCCTAGATGGCATCTTCTTCTGATAAAAGACTGCTTTGTGTAGAGTAGCTGCCTTCATCAATGATCTTAACTAAATCTTCTGGACAACTTGCTGTGGCTTCAATATCAGCACTCACACTCTCGAGAGGGATTCTTTGCTTAAACCTCATGGACCAACCTCTGCTAGCATCAAAATTTTCTTCTGCAGCTTCCTCAGCTCTCAGCCTTTCCAGAATAGAGAGTTTAGGGCCTTTTTCTGATTAGCCCTTGCATGTTGTAGTGGTTTGATCTTTTATTCTGACCAATGTAAATTTTCTCCTTATTAGCAAAAGGGCTTTTTCAGTGTCCTATTCCTGCGTATACTGAAGTACCACTTTAAATTTTCTTCAACAACTTTTTTTTTTTGCTTTCACAACTTTGCTAACTGTTGGGCACAAGAGGCCAACTTTAGGCCCGTCTTCACCTTCCTCGCTAAGCTTAGTCATTTCTAGCTTTTGATTTAAAGCGAGAGACTTGGACTTCTTCCTTTCACTTGAACACTTAGAGGCCATTGTAGAGTTATTAATTGGCCTAATTTTAATATTGTTGTCTCTCAGGGGCTAGGGAGGCTCCAGGAGAAGGAGAGAGAGATGGGAAAGCGGCTGGTTGTTGGAATAGTCAGAATATGTACATTTATCAAGTTTGCCATCTTATATTGGTGTAGCAAAAGGCTCCCCAAAACAATTACTATGGTAACGTTAAAGGTTACTGATCAGAGATCACCATAAGAGATATAATAATAATGAAAAAGTTTAAAATATTTCAAGAATTCCTAAAATGTGACACAGAGAAATGAGCACATGTTGTTTGGAATATGGTGTCCATAAGCTCGCCCAAGGAAAATTGCCACAAACCTTCCAATTGTAAAAAACTTATTGTATATGATGGGAAATAAAACAAAGTGCACTGACATGAGATATGCCTGCATCTCCCTGGGAAAACCCTTCCCATGTTTGCTTTCAGGTGCCTACTACGCGTCTTATCCAAACGTTCTTGCATTTGCTTTAACACAACAACTGTTATACCATGGGATAACTCAGGGTACACCTGTCTGTGTAGACTCTGATGAGCTCCTTGTAGTTTGTGACTGTTCCTTTCTTTCTTGTCTACTTCCCTAGAATCCTGCATAGTCCCTGACAATGAGTAGATACTCAATAAATATTTTTAAACTAAACATAGATAAAGGCAAAGGGATGAAAGAAAAGTGAAACTAGTTGAAGACAAAACAAGTTAAGTATTAAGGGAGTCATTGAGGTGAAGGAAGATGAAATCTGGAATAAAGGTAAAAATGTTATTAGAAGAGATTAGTATGGATATTTTTAGAAAAAAAATACTTTAAAAATGAAGGAAAAGTTATGGGATGTTGAAGTGATGAGAGGTGACTTTTTTGGTGAACTGAAGGAAGTGATAATCACTTGGGAAGATTGGGATCCGAGGAATTTCCTCAGTTGGCGTGGGGTTTTAGAAGAGCAGAGGAAAGAATATGATAATGGATGAAAGCCATGTTTCTCAGTGTGATTTTAGGTCGTATGAAGCATTTATGTTAGTAGACAGGTATTTATTCTAATGTGGATTTTGAAAAATATAACCAGCACTTTAGACCTCATTATTTTTTACACATTCAAATCGAGATGATTCCAAAAGAGATACCTTATATAATTTAATTTATCCTTGCATAAGTTAATTTAGTCCTTAAAAAATAAAGTCAGTTAAGGAAATATATTAGGCAATAGTTTTTCAGATTCTTCTTAGACATGGAGAAGAAAATTATGCCTCAAGATTGGAAATAGGTTTATGGAATTCAAACACACACACACACACACACACACACAAAAAAAAAAGAAAAAAAACAATGACTTAATCTAATAGCATGAATACTTAACTAAAATTTTTTCAAATGATGACTCAGTTGTAAATACCGTAGGGCAGGGGTTGTGTTTTTTCTGTTTTTTGTGTTCTCAGCAATGCCGTTCACCACCTCGCTATGGTTAGTTCTTATACAAAGTTGTTGAATTTAATTAAGACTGGGCTAGGACAATGGTATTTTTTGTTCATATGAGATACCTCTCGGCCAAAAAGAAATCAATGATTCTTATTATGAACAATCAGAGTACTAAATGTAGTGTAAAATTAAAAAAAAAAATCCACTTTTTAAAGCCAGAACTTTGAAGTTTTAGACAAGAGGACTGTGGCTCCATAAAATCATTCACTGAATAGAAATAAAAATGAAGATGCCTCCAAGAAGGAATCGTAGGGTACTTCTGTCATTTCTTTTACCACCCTCAGTCTTTGACAGTGACCAAGCAGAACACACTTGGAGTTTAGGTGGCTGTATTACCTCATTTGTATTACCGTTTAATGAGCAAGGAGGTATAGAGTTTGAAGGTAATATTTTGTGAAAACCTTTGACCTGCAGGGCTAGGAGAGATGCAAGCTGTGATGGAAACCTCATCTATGTAGCGATGAGGATAGAATTTCTTGGTTGCTTTGCTTTATGTGTTCCAGATCATAGGTATTTGGAGTTGAGAGGTTAATTTACATATCTGTTTAATCCTCCCTTTACCTGTGGCTCATTTGAGCATTGACTTTACCTGCCAAGCTATTCCCTACCTAAAACATATTACTTTCTAGAGTTTCCTAAGTAGCAGTTAGTCACTCCATAATAACATTTGTGGAGGAAATGTGCTTTGATGTTGGTTAGGGGTTAATTTTGATTATGCTCCACTGAGTTGACCAGACAGAATTTTATGTGTGTTATTCAAATATGCTTTGGGCAGCCTTTGACTTTGTAGAAACAATTTTTTTTTACCTTTTCTCAGGAGTGATCTGATTATGATCTGTTGATAAAATAATAGCTTTTCTCTGAGAACATCTGCAAACAGGCGAGTTTTGGAGGACAGGGCTTATGCTGAGACCTGCGTTCCCATAGACCGCAGATGCAGCTTGCTTCATATTCCTGTGGTTAAAGGAGTTCTCACTTTGGCCTCCCAGATGCCCAGTTAATTTTTCCAGCTTTATTCGTGTAACTTTTGCTTGTGTCATCATAAATCTCAATGCCCTCCCCCAAACTAGTGCCACATACCTGTCTAGCTGTGTGACATTGGTCAAGGTAGTTTTTCTCTGTTATCTAACATACTTGTTTTTCAAGTTTATTAAAGAATAATTTTCATTCAGAAAACTCCCCCGTTAAAGTGTATTTTGATACATCCATCTAAACTCAAAATTTAAAAACAAAACTCTCTCTGGGCTCTGATGAAAAAAAAAATTATTTTTAAAGGTAATAATCATGAAGTCATTTATTTTTGCCTCTCATAGTAGCTGTGAGTTTTGAAGAAATTATATGGGATTGTTCCCCTAAGTGGTAGATCTGAGATTTGAACCCAGATCTGTCTTATCCTCAAGCTTGTATTATTAACTGCAAGACTATATTTGTTTTCCTCAGAGGGGTGTTTACTTTGGTCAGGAGATTATTATCAAAATTCATGCTTTGTAACTGAGGACTTTATCCTTTGTGTTTCTGGTTGGCTCTACTTAGTCAAAGGACCTGAGATTTGTCTATGGTTATGAGGTTGGCAAAGCAGAGACTCGCGTCTAGGTGTGTCCCTGAAAATAGCTATTGATGAGGATGTAAACAATTCCAGTGTCCCATACACACCAGCCAGCCACAAAACCACATTTGCATCACACTTACTCTGTGGGCCTCAGGCAAGTCAGAAAGACAAAAACAAATTGTTATGGGGAGGAAGATGAAGGTGGGGAGGAGGATGGGAGCTACAAGGTGTGTGTTCTTCTTTGTGTTTGCCAGGTATTGTATTTCAGGCAGTGTTAACTAGCTTTTAAAAGGGGGGGGGAGGGGGGTGTCACATTGGAGCCTGGATGAATAAGGTTTGATTATTGTTTTGTTTGACTTTTTTTTTTTTTTTTTGGAACAGCCGAATTGACAAAGGAATTTTGCTTTGCAAATCACAAAGACTTCTGGCGGGCAGGTCTGGGTCATCTTTGTCGTGGTGTGCAGGAAGAAAGTTCCAAACGGTCTGTTAGGAGGCCTGGTTCTGGTTCTGGCTTGGCCATTCTTAGGTTACTGTGTAGGAGTAACCTAACAAAGTTGGTTAACTAAGTAACCTAAGAAAGTTGGTTAACTTTCCTGGGCTTTCATTTCCTCACTGTAGAAGGAAGGAGGGATAATGGTGATCTCTGTGGCTCCCCTTTGTTTTCGACTTAAGATTGCCACAGGCCCTTGGATGCCTGCAGGATCTAGTTGTTAATATATTTGAATTTTAGATAAACAATATTTTTCATAAGAATGCCTCATGTAATAAGCAATGATTACTTTTTAGTGTAATCATGTCCCTGATACTGCATAGAACATTCTATGCTAAAAAATTTATTTGTTGTTTATCTGAAATTGAAATTTAACTGTTTTATGTTTGTATTTGCTAATTCTAGCGATCTCAATCTGGCCCGGAGTAATTGACTAAAAGATCATCATAGAGTTTATAAGCAATGATAACAAATTGTACATTTTAAAGGCCAAATATTCTAGCCTATGGCCACAGTACTTTTGAGAAAATAAATGGTAGTGTAAAAGTATTGTAAAAGTAAAGGAAGAACATCTCACGCCGACAAAACTAGTAATAGAAAGTGATAGTCACAATCTCATCACAGTTACTGTAGAAAGTCAGAGTATTTCATGGCCTCGGCCATTCAGTCCAATAAAACTATGCTGAGTGCCAATTATGAGCAAGGAATGATGATAAGAGTTATTTGTATAGAATCACTTATCCTCATATTAATTTTCCAAGATAATTATTTTTCCCATTTTATAGATGAGAAAACTGAGGCTCACAGAATATTTGCTGGTTACTAAGGATAGGGAAGACCAATGTTTGTCTGACTCTCTCATATCTTTTTACCTCTTTGCTTCACAATGAAGTATATTTTGAGTTAAAGTAATAGAGATAGTGATGTGTTGGCTACAATCTAATAGTCAGCCTGGAGTCAGAAACCTTGTATTTCCATCCATTATGAAGGAACACAAAGGAAGCAATTAGGGTGGTTACTTTTCCTAGAACATAAATTCTACCAGAGCAAGAAGACTAATCCTAGGAAAGTCACATCACCTTTCCTCTTCCTCATCAGCAAAATATGAATTTAACTCAACATTCTTAAAGACTTTTCTGATTTCTACTGAACTCTTGCTCCATTATCTAGGTTAATTATAGACACTCAGGAAATTCTTACCGGGGCTCACACCTATAGTCCTAGCACTTTGGGAGACCTAAATGGTAAGGCAGTAGGATCACGGGAGGTCAGGAGTTCGAGACCGGCCTGCGTAACACAGTCAGATTCTGTCTCTGCAGAAAAAAAAATTAAAAAGAAAAAAGTAAATATTTATTGAATGTCACCTGTATGGCAGGCAGTGCATTGGGGGACTAGGGAATCAAACAATGAAAAGACACACCTTTTTTTGCCAGCTGTGACTTACAGCTTTGCAAGTTGTTTCCTCACTGATCACCCATATGGATTTTAACAGGTGATAGGGAAGTTCACATTGTAAAAGTAGGTGACCTTTTGTTATTTCTACTTACAAATCTATTATTGAAGGAATTTTTCACTTTAAAACATGAAGTTTGGGAGCTTTCAGGAGGAGCTCCTTGTGCAAGTTCGCGGAGCAGTCAGCAACTATCAACATGACTGCATCCACCAGAGGCTTGTTTCTTAGGTACAGACATGGCTTTTCAAACTGTAATGGTTTGGGCCTTCTACAGTTGTAAATTATTTATGCTCCTAAACAAGTTTTCTTAATTCAGGGCTTCCCGTCCTTCTTTGCAGTAAGGCATAAATATAGAAAATGATTATTTTTGCATCCATCAGGTGGAGAGTTTCAATTTCTCTCACCCCCTTTGTATAAACTATTCATGGCCCATTATGTGCCATGGCATACGGCTGGGAAGCTCTAACTCAATAGCTTCTAATGCAGTAGACCGTTGGTTATAGGAAGGAAGCACGGGGAATTCTGCTATTGAATCTTGTGCTAATGAGAATGAAAACAGAAACAGTTCTGTGGATTCACTACCAGAAGGTATTTCCTCCACGTGTAGGGTGCATTCATCTGATAAATATTCTCATATGGAACCTCAGGCTATTACTAGTACTTTTAAAATTAATATTAAAAAGGGAAAAGTCACAATGACTTTATTGAATTTAAAACAAATTCAGAGTAAAATATTGGAAAGTAAAAATATTTATAATTTTGTCTGCATATGTATATGTATGTATACTAGAAAAAGTTTTACATACTTCATTGCTGAATATCCCTATGGTCATGTTCTCAGTACTCCCTTAGGAAGCTATGCATTGTTCAAAGGTGACCATAGTGATATTTAGCAATGAGGTGTGTAGCACATTTTTTTGGAATGAGTTTGCAAACTTGTCAGACCTCATGTGTGTGTGTATGTGTTTGTGTGATATGTGCATAACTATATACATACAGTAGAACCTCCATAGTTGACCACTTCCCTACATTTATCACTGCCGGGAGCCAAAGCTTAAGAAAGAGTTCACTCTGGAAAAATACTACAATGAATCAATTACAACCAGACAGGCGAGAAAAACATTCTGACTGTTCAGGAACTAAGATAACCTCACCTGCTACTGGGAATTCCCCACCCTCTCATACCCCCGAGCACACTTCCCCCCTCTGCTTGTGTTTATATAGCTGTTAAAAAATAAAGTTTTTCAGAGCTTGATCAGAACCCTGTCTTGCTCTCTTCCACTCTCTCACCGCCTCTACCCTAGGTCCCTGCTGAACTAGCCCCGCAGGCCGGGGCATACC
>CAUYPK010108574.1:0-10071 GCA_963574355.1 Loris lydekkerianus | reverse complement strand
ACTTCCCAAAGGCGAAACCCCACCAAAAAAAGATCATGGTTACTGTATGGTGGTCAGCGGCTGGTGTGGTTCACTATAACTTTCTGCAACCAGGCCAAACCATCACAGCAGAGTCCTATTGTGAGGAAATCGACAAAATGTAGGAAAAATTGCATCAGCAGCAGCCAGCACTGGTCAACAGAAGAGGTCCGATCCTGCTCCACGACAACGCCCGGCCGCACGTCTCACAAATCACCATCCGAAAATTAAAGGAATTGAGCGTTGAATTTCTGCCCCATACTCCCCAGACCCACCATACTCCCCAGACCTCTCGCCAACTGACTACCATCTTTTCAAGCACTTTGACAACTTTCTCACCGGTAGAACCTTTGCCAATCAGAACCTAGCAAAAACGGCCTTCGTTGACTTCATCGAATCCCGAGCAACCTATATTTATGCCGATGGAATTGATTAATTAATTAATTAATTGACTTGTGTTACGTTGGCAAAAGTGCACTATTCAAATGGCACTTATTTTGATTAAATTGTATAAATATTCACTGAGATATTACAGTTTAAAGTAGACTCATAAAAACGGACAAATAGTGTATTTTTGAAGCTGCTCTAATTGCCCGGGGGGTCCTCCTCATAAAATATTCGCCCAGACCAATTTCTTCAAGGGTTTTTCCTGCATTCTCTTCTAGTATTTTTATAGTTTAATGTCTTAAGTTTAACCTTTTATCCAGTGTGAGTCTATCTTAGTTAATGGTGAAAGGTGTGGGTCCAGTTTCAGTCTTCTGCAGTTTGCCAGCCAGTTCACCCAGCACCATTTATCAAATAGGGAATCTTTTCCCCACTGAATGTTTTTAATTGGCTTGTCAAAGATCAAATAACAGTAAGTAGCTAAGTTCATCTAGTGGTTCTCTATTCTGTTTCATACATCTACCTCTCTGTTTTTATTCCAGTACCATGCTGTTTTGATCACTATCAATTTATACTATAATCTGAGGTCCAGTAGTGTAATTCTTCTGGCTTTATTTTTATTTCTTAGTAATGTCTTGGCTATTCAAGTTTTTTTCTGATTCCATATAAAACGAAGTATTGTTTTTCCAGATCTTTAAAGTATGACAGTGGAGCTTTAATAGGGATTGCGTTAAAATTAGATGTTGCTTTGGGTAGTATGGACATTTTAACAATGTTGATTCTTCCCATTCATGAGCATGGTATATTTTTCCATTTGTTAACATTTTCAGCTATTTCTTTTCTTAGAGTTTCATAGTTCTCTTTATAGAGTTCTTTCACGTCCTTTGTTAGATAAACTTTCAAATATTTCATCTTTTTGGCCCTATTGTGAATGGAATAGAGTCCTTAACTGTTTTTTCAGCTTGACAATTGTTGACATATATAAAGGCTACCAATATATGAATGTTGATTTTGTAACCTGAGACGCTGCTGTATTCCTTAATCACTTCTAAGAATTTTGTAGTAGAATCCCGGGTGTTCTTCAGATATACAATTATATCATCTGTGAAGCACAAAAGTTTGATCTCTTCTGAACCTATATGGATACCATTGTTCACCGTTTCTTCCTTAATTGCGATGGTTAAAACGTCCATTACAATGTTAAAGAGCAATGGATACAATGTGCTACCTTGTCGGGTTCCTGATCTGAGTGGAAATGATTCCAATTTAACACTATTCAATATTATATTGGCTGTGTGATTGTTGTAGATGGCCTCTATCAGTTTAAGAAATGTTCCTTCCATACCGATATTCTTGAGTGTTCTGATCATGAGAGGATGCTGCATGTTGTCAAAAGCTTTTTCTGCATCAATTGAGAGAATTATATAGTCTTTGCTTTTTAGTTTGTTTATGTGCTGAAATATATTTATACATTTATGTATATTGAACCAGCCATGAGACCCTGAGATAAAACCAACTTGGTCCTGATGTATGATGTTTTTGATGTGTTGCTGGATTCTTTTTCTTAGGATCTTGTTGAATATTTTTACATCTATATTCATTACTCATATTGGTCTACAATTTTCTTTTCTTGTTGGTTCTTTTCCTGGATTGGGGATCAGAGTGATGTTTGCATCATAGAACGTGTTGGGGAGTCTTCCTTCTTTTTCAATATTTTGGAACAGGTTGAGTAATATAGGTAGTAGTTCCTATATGGAGGTTTGGTAGAATTCAAAAATGAAGCCATCTTGTCCCGGGGTTTTCTTTTTAAGTAGATTTTTTATGGTTGATGCTATTTCAGAACTTGATATGGGCCTGCTGAAAAATTCCACTTTATCCTGGATAATTCTTGGAAGGCAATGTGCTTCCAAGTATTGGTCAATTTCCTTCAGGTTTTCATATTTCTGAGAATAAATTTTCGTTTAATATTCATTAAGAATTTTTTGAATTTCTGAGACGTCTGTTGTTATTTCGTCTTTATCATTTCTGATTAACAAAATTATAGATTTTACTTTTTTTCTGGTTAGGTTAGGCAAAGGTTTATCTATTTTATTGACCTTTTCAAAAAACCAACCTTTTGATTTATTGATCTGTTGTATAATTCTTTTGTTTTAAATTTCATTTAATTCTGCTCTAATTTTGAGTATTTCTATTCTTCTACTGGATTTTGGTTTGGAATTTTCTTCCTTTTTCAGTTGCTTGAGATGTCCCATTAAGTTTTTAACTTCCTCTCTTTTCGTTCTCTTGAGGAAGGCTTGCAGTGCTGTAAGGTTCCCTCTTATGACTGCCTTTGTGGGATCTCAGAAGTTCTAATAATTTGGGTCTTCATTTGTTTTGCTCCAAAAAATGTAGCAATTTTCTTATTAATCTCATCTCTGACACAGCTATCATTCAGCATAAGGTTATTCAACTTCCACGTTTTTGTATGAGTATGCAGGTTCCTGTTGTTACTGAGTTCAACTTTTATTCCATGGTGGTCTGAGAAGATGCAAGGAATAATTTCTATTCCTTTAAATTTACTGAGGTTAGACTTGTGGCCTAAGATGTGATCAATTTTGCAGTATGTTCCATTAGCTGATGACAAGTATGTGTATTCAGTTTTGTTGGGATAAAATGTTCTGTAGATATCTACTAGATTTAAATGTTGGATGGCTAAGTTTAAATCTAAAATTTCTTTTCTCAGCTTCTTCTTGGATCTATGCAACATTGCCAATGTTGAATCACAATTTATAAGAGAAACTCTAACAGACATGAGCAACTTGATTTCCTCCTGCTCCGTAATATTCGGAGATATCAATACACCATTGGCAGTATTGGATAGATTCTCAGCCTTACTATGAAACTAATTTATGGCTTTCACATGAAAGCTATAACCCAGTTACAACCAAAGAATAGAAGGAAAGGGGAAAGGGAGGGGAGGGAGGGGAAAAGTGGACAGAGGGAGGAGGTTTGGTGGGATTACACCTGCGGTGCATCTTACAAGGGTATATGTGAAACTTAGCAAATGTGGAATGTAAATGTCTTAGAACGATATCTAAGAAAATGCCAGAAAGACTATGTTAACCAGTGTGATAAAAATGTGTCAAACAGTCTACAAAACTAGTCTATGGTGCTGCATGATCACATTAATGTACACAGCTATGATTTAATATAAATAAATGAATAAATAAATAAATAAATAAATAAATAAATAAATAAATAAATAGATAAATTGTGGCACATTCTGGTTGGGTGCATACATATTAATAATTGAAATCTCATCATATTGAGGATTACCTTTAACAAATATGAAGTGACCATTCTTATCCTTCCTTACTCTTGTTGGTTTAAAGCCTATTGCATCTGCAAATAGAATTGCAACACCTGCTTTTTTATGATTTCCATTTGCCTGAAATATGGACGACCATCCTTTCACCCTCAGTCTATATTTATATTTTAAGGTAAAATGTGATTCTTGTATGCACCAAACTTCTGGCCTAAGTTTTTGTATTCTGTCTGCGAACCTGTGCATTTTTAGAGTACAGTTTATGCTGTTTACATTAATAAAGAATACTGATAAGTCTGAGAAAATTTGTGCTATCGAGTTTTTCAAAAGTCCAGTGGACATTTTTAATCCTTTTGCTACTGTGGAAGTTGGAGTTTGATCAAAAGTTTTTGAGTGAGTTTACTTTTGTGGTAGAGGATTGGGCTGGTCATTATGGAGGATAGGTCTGAGAATATGTGAAGAGCTATTTTGGTTATGGCAAATTTCTTCCACATGTTAGTGTCATTAAAGTATTTAATTTCTCCATCATAAATGAAACTCAGTTTAGCTGCATACAGTATCAGGGTTGAAATTCCTTTTTTTAGGAGATTAAAAGGCAATGACCACCCTCTTCTGACTTGAAAAGTTTCAGCAGAGATATCTGAATTTATCCCAATATTCTTCCCTTTGTAGGTAATGGTTTTCTTATGTCTGGCTACTTTCAGAATTTTCTCCTTCATATTAACTTTAGTGAAGTTAATTACGATATGTCTGGGGGATGTCTTATTCAGGTTGAGTAATGTGGGGCTTCTGAAACTGTGTGCTATCTGAATTTAGAATCTCTTGGTATGTCTGGATAATTCTCTTTCATAATATCATGGAGAAAATCCTCTGTGCTTTGTATAGCTACTTCATCGCTTTCAGGGATTCCAATGAGGCAGAGATTAGCCTTCTTCGAATTATCCCAGAGTTCTCTGAAAGAAAGATTTCTTTTTGTTCTCCATTTCTTTTTGAGAGTTTGGGAGCATTCCATAGCTTTGTCTTCAATGTCAGAAATCCTTTCTTCTGCTTGTTCCACTCTGTTACTGAGGGATTCTACTACATTTTTGAGATCTTTGAGGACTGAAAATTCTTGCTTCAGTGTGTCAAAATCTTTGCTGGTTTTGTCTTTATATTTATTGAATTCTTGAGACAACTTTTTAATTACTTCTCGAATTTCTGATTCCAACTTTTTAATTGCTCCTGGAATTTCTAATTCCAAATGTTCCTCCATTGTATTAATCTTGTTTGCAATCCAAATTCTGAATTGGATTTCTGACATCTCAGCTAGCTGTTTATGAATGGAATCTTCAGTTACATCTGCCATCTCTTTACTTGTGGGCGTTGATTTACTCTGGATATTCATGTTACCAAAGATTTTCCGCTGATTTCACCCCATGATTATTTTACACCATTTGTCTTTTCCCCTGGAGGTTTTCTGAGGACCCGTACAATGCTACAGCCTGTGAACCTGGAGACCTGTTTGGTGTGCTAAGGTTAAATGGCTCACTCTTTTTTTTTTACAGGTGGTCTCTGTCTGAGCCTAGTGAAACCGGTACTCTGTGTTGAACTCTCAGCTGTGGAGACATACCAGCAATAAAGTTACCCTGACCCCCACAGGCAAAAATTGGGAAAGGAAAATCAAACATTTTTACAGCCACACACCCAGGGCACTACTTGGATATTCCTCGGGAAATTGGGTGAGTTTAAAAGGTCCAAATTAATCGTTTCAGTCAGTACCTGTCTCAGGTGGAAGAGTTAAAATGTCTCTGGCAACTAGAACACAGGGGTCTGCTGACAACTCAAATATGACTTGCTCCAGTGCTTGGTGAAGTCAGGAGGATCCACCCAGCAAATAGATTAGTCTGGGAAGGTTGATTCCTCCTTCCCCACCTTGCACCTCTGTCACACCCAGTCACTAATAACCCTGCAGGGCTGTGACCCAGTTGTCTCCAATTAGCAGATTCTCCAGGGGGTTACACCTGTCCGAATCACAAGGAAATCTATGTCTCCTCAGCCTGGATGCTGCTCTCTGCTTCTATCCAGCACAGGGAGTTGAGGCCTGACAACCTCGGGCACTTGATGGTGGCTGGGGGTGTTCACTCACTTCCAGCCTTGCCCCTGGTTAATGTTAGTGACCGACCAGAACAACTTTGCAGAATTTGTTTCTGTCCTGGCTAAATTCCCCTACAGAAGAGAAGCTGTTTTGAGTTCACAGAACCTGCACCTCAGGCCCTGTCTTTGCTGCTGCAGGTTTGTATTTGCAGCATGTTTAGCTGTTAGTTCTATCCTGCTGCCCTCTTTTGTCTAGGCTGATGATCCCCTGAGAACTGGGTGCATTTTAGGCTCAATAAAGCAGTCCTCTGGCTCAGCCCTGCCCTGGGAGTCACCCAGCACTGGACGTGCATTTTCTACTCCTCATCCTTCACCCAGGCTGGTAACCTCAGGCAAACCCTTTACTCATGGAGCCTGCGTATCCATCTCAGATCTGTTCCACCTGTGGTTGCCACCTGAGAAGATGCCCAGCCTCCTCTGGTTGTCCAGAGAGACAGGGTGTGTGACTCCAGAATATACAGGAGTGAGCCCTGTTCTTACCCAAAATGGGTGCTGCTCTGCACCGTGGGGCACCACTGCTCTGGTGTGGTTCCCTGTCAGCTGACTGTCCTCTCCTCACTCCCGTGCCACAGAATTAGAACTGACTAGCTGTAATACAAGCCCTGTACACAACCTTCAAGGAATCACCCAAGAATCTGGACTCCAGGGGGACAGGCCTCCAGACCTCAGAGTGAGAGTGGAGGGGAGTGCTGGGAGCTCAGGGTTTCAGGTAGAGAATATATACAGTTTTATGCTTGGCAGGAGAATGTCATGGCACTCTAGTACGAGAGGTGGGTCCAGTTTTTAGAGGGTGTCTCCCATGGAGTGTAGTGGGAGGACCTTTGAACTCTGCCCATGTGTTTGTGCAGTACTCTGAGCCATTCTCGGGGGAGAGGACTCTAGTCTGCTTGGTGATGGATATTGTACCTTTTGTTTGTAATCTTGGGTTCGCAGCTTGCCTCAGCAGTGTTGGTGTGTGTTCTTCAAATTTCTCTTTTGGAGCAGCAGTAATCCACCAGGTTACTTGCTAAGTCTCTGTCCTTTAAATCTCCTTCTGGACGGGAGCCTCTGTGGAAAGCTGGCTTCAGTCAGGCATCTTGTCTCAGCTCCCCTACTTTTTCCTGGGCAGCAGCCTTCATTTAGCGGTCAGCAGTCAGGTCCGCTGACCCATCCTCTCAGCACCCCTTTTTGAGTCCTTAGGAAAAAAAAATTTTTTAAGTAAAAGGTCCTATAAAAATGAGAATGACATTCATCACATAAATAGAAAAAAAAAAAACAAAAACAAAAACAAAACAAACAAAAAAAAAAACTTAAATTTGTATTGAGCCACAAAAGACCATAAATAGTCAAAGCAATCCTGAAACAATCCTCTTTCCTTTTGTCTGACCTGGTTATTTTAAAATAAAAAATGCTCATCATCCTTAATCATCAGAGAAATGCAAATCAAAACTACTTTGTGATATTATCTAACTCCAGTAAGATTAGACCATATCACAAAATTCCAGGACCAGAGATGTTGGCATGCATGTGGAGAAAAGGGAACACTTCTACACTGCTGGTGGGAATGCAAATTAATACATTCCTTTTGGAAAGATGTTTGGAGAACACTTAGAGATCTAAAAAGAGATCTGCCATTCAATCTGAGAATTCCTCTACTAGGCATATACCCAGAAGACCAAAAATCATTATAACAAAGATATTTGTACCAGAATGTTTATTGCAGCCCAGTTAATAAATGCTAATTCATGGAAAAAGCCCAAGTGCCCATTGATCCACAAATGGATTAATAAATTGTGGTATATGTACACCATGGAATATTACACAGCCTTAAAGAAAGATGGAGACTTTACCTCTTTCATGTTTACATGGATGGAGCTGGAACATATTCTTCTTAGTAAAGTATGTCAAGAATAAAAGAAGAAGTATCCAAGTACTCAGCCCTACTATGAAACTAATTTATGGCTTTCATATAAAAGCTATAACCCAGTTATAACCTAAGAATATGGGGAAAGGGGAGAGGGAGGGGAGGGTGGAGAATGGGCAGAGGGAGGGTGATTGGTGGGATCACACCTATGGTGCTTCTTACAAGGGTACATGTGAAACTTAGTAAATGTAGAATATAAATGTCTTAACACAATAACTATGAAAATGCCAGGAAGGCTATGTTAACCAGTGTGATGAAAATATGTGAAATGGCATATAACAGCAGTGTATGGTGCCCTGTGATTACATTAATGTACACACCTATGATTTAATTATAAATAAAAAAACCTGTCTTCAAGTTCAGAAATTCTATCTTCTACTTGATGTAGTCAATTTGTTGAACCTTTCAGTTGTATTTATTTCCTTAATTGAATTATTTAGTTTCAAGAATTTTGTTTGATTCTTTTAAGTAATATTTGTCTCTTTGCTGAGTCCCTTATTTAGACTATGAATTTTATTCTAATATTATTTTATTGTTTACTTGTGTTCTCTTGTTTCTTGCTGAATTTCCTTAAGAAAATTATTTTAGTTATTTATCAGGCATTTTATAGATTTCTTTTATTTCTTGTCTATTATTTGACAGGGAATTATTGTGTTACTTTGAAATTATTGTGTTACTTTGAAAGCTTCATGATTCTTTGCTTTTTCTTGTTTCTTATGTTCTCTACAATGACACACAATTTTTGGGGTATCGTTAAATTTTTCCAATTTTTTTTTAAATTTTCACTTATATATGTGTAAATTAGGTTTTCATTTTTTTTGCCATCACAAAATTAAAATGACTTAAAATTAATAGCAATAACAATGTTTAAGATAAGAATTAGAAATAAAAACCTTGTAAAGAATGAAGAAACATAAATACATTCAGAAAAGGAATCAGACAATTGCTTCATTGAGATATTGAGCAATAATAATAATAATGCAAAAAAGTAGCATTCACATTTTCAAATAAGAGTATGTCTATTATAGAAGAATTTGACTCTGAGATTCAGTATGGACTCATCAGATAAGTTCTTATTATTTTTTTAAGTATCAAAAAACAGACAACTAATATTTATAAATAAAAGTAAATGATAATTTCATAAAGCAGCATGCTAAATCTTATAGACAATAGTAAAAGAGGAAATACATCAAAATCATTCTACTTGATATGGGTACACATGATATTAAAGATGGAGAAAATATATTATTATGAAGGAGAAATTACAAACATATATCATTTATAAATGAGAATACAATATCCTAAACAACATATTAACATACTGAGTTAAAATTAATATTTAAGTAATACACTTTGCTCAAAATTAAAACCAATTAAAATAAGTGAAAATTAGTCACTATTTTCTTTTCTTTTCTTGTTCTTTTTTTTTTTCTTCCTCTTCTTTTCTTCTCCCTCAGGGAGAGAAAAAGGGAGAGGAAATTTTTTTCCAATCTTATAAAGTAAGTCTACTATATTTTCTTAGCTCTCGTATGTAGACACAAATCTTTTTTTATATTCTATTTAGTGGCAAGCTTTTTTAATTTGTATGCTTCTGGTTGGTGATTACTCCATATAAAATGGCTCCCATGAATAGCGGTGAAGTACTATCTAGTGTTTCTAAGCACAAAATGGCTATTGTTTGTTTTATGGAGAGATTTAGATAAGCTTTCTTTAGGTATAAGTTATAGTGCTGCTGGCCAAGAGTCTAATATTAATGACTTAACAATATACATTAAATAAGATGTCTGCAAACAGATACACTTAAAATAAAGTTTTGTATTAATCAGTTCTTGCAAATGTAGGAACCAGAGGTAGGAAACTGCCTCTATATTTCTCCCAAGAGCAACTGTTTATTTTATTTATTTTTTTTATTAAATCATAGCTGTGTACATTGATATGATCATGGTGCATCATACACTAGCTTCACAGACCGTTTGACTTATTTTCATCACACTGGTTAACATAGCCTTCCTGGCATTTTCTAAGTTACCATGCTAAGACATTTACATTTCACGTTCATCAAGTTTCACATATATTCTTGTAATATGCACCACAGGTGTAATACCACCAATCACCCACCCTCTTCTCCCTTTCCCCCTTCCCCCTATTGTTAGGTTGTAACTGGGTTATAGCTTTCATGTAAAAGCCATAAATTAGTTTCATAGCAGGGCTGAGTACATTGGGTACTTTTTCTTCCATTCTTGAGATACTTTACTAAGAAGAATATGTTCCAGCTCCATCCATGTAAACATGAAAGAGGTAAAGTCTCCATCTTTCTTTAAGGCTGCAT
>CAUYPK010108567.1:0-24401 GCA_963574355.1 Loris lydekkerianus | reverse complement strand
AATTTTAAGGAGCAGTTAGAGTGACTAATGTGACATATATGCCCAGGACTGAGAGGTTTCCTGGGATGTGAGACTTCCAGTCCCAAAACGGAGAAAGTTCCAGACAAGTCAGGGATGATGGTCTCCGTCCATCTCCTACTTGAATTCCACTCCCCATCTGTTTAGGATGGTCCCAGTTGGCTGTGGAGAAGGAATATCATGAGTACTGCACCTCCAAGCTATGGTTTCAGAAAAGGTGCTCAAAATGCCATGAAGGCTATGTTAACCAGTTCGATGAAAATATTTCAAATTGTATATAAAACCAGCACATTGTATGCCATGATTGCATTAATGTACACAGCTGTGATTTAATAAAAAATTTATAATTTATAACATATTTATTAACCAACAGATTTTTATATTGTTAGATCTATAAAATACTTCCATTAAAAACCATTTTCAAAAATGCAAATTTTTCTTTAAAACATATGATCCATATGTGTATATTAAAGCAAAATTGTGAAATAATTACATTGATTATCTGAATATAAAAACAATAGAATAGAATAATTGTTGTTGGTATATATTCATGTATTTTTGATTCAGTTTCTTCACTGTAACTTTTTTTTGGCCCATACTTGTTATTGAGATATTTTTATAGAGTATATTCTTTCAATATGATCTTATTATTTTGATACGTTTTCCTATAAACTTTCCAGAATTTTTTTCAATTGACTCTACTCTGTAGCTCCCAGTATTTTTAGCTGAGAAATTATTCTTTCTTCAGGTGGTAAGACTCAGGGAAGAAATTCTCAATACTATTCTTTTGATTTTAAATACTTCATTGTAAGTATTTTCTTTTTTTTATTATTAAATCATAGCTGTGTACATTAATACAATCATGGCATTGTAAGTATTTTCACAGATACCTCCTCATTCAGAGGAGATTTCTTTAACGAATTGTTTTTTTTGTTTGTTTGTTTGTTTGTTTTTGAGACGGAGTCTCACTATGTCACCCTGGGTAGAGTGCTGTCACGTCATAGCTCACAGCAACCTCAAAGTCTTGGGCTTAAGCAATTCTCTTGCCTTACCCTCCCAGGTAGCTAGGACTACAGGCACCTGCCACAATGCCCAGCTATTTTTTTTTTTTGTAGTTGTCATTGTTGTTTAGCTGGCCCAGGCTGGGTTTGTACCCGCCAGCCTCTGTGAATGTGGCCGTCACCATAACCACTGTACTACAAGCACCAAGCCATTTAACAAATAGTTTAACAAGACAAAACTTGTCAGTGAGTTGTCTTTCTTTATACTTCATTAACATATTTTGTAAATAGATGCCTCACAATTGTTAGTGTTAGTAATTTCATTCCATTCTGGAACAGAATATAAATTTATAAAATAAAAACAGGGAACTTCATAAAAAATTACAAGTCTAGATATTCTAAGGCACAGTTATAGAATTACAAAATTATGTATTGGAAATTGATTAAGCTCTTCATATTTAATTTATCCAATTTTATAGGATAAATTTTAACATATCCTGTTTCCAAGTTTTGTTTTTAATAATTACAATTCTTTCAAAGCTTCTAGAACATTTCTGCTTTATAAGCTTCTTATTTGGCAAGAAATTTATTGACTAGAAATGTAATGTATGGTAAATGGTAAATGTATGTATCATCAGAGTCTGTAGTCACACATTCCCCACAAAACAAATAATTTTATATTCAATGTCAAACAGTTGTGACTGAATTTGCAATAACAGTCATGATAAGGTCAGATGAACTTTCAAAGGCTTTGAGTCCATGAATTTTATAAAAAAAGAACAATTATTGGAATTAATTTTTAATTTGAAGCATCTGGTGAGACATAAAACAGGACTCATTAGTTGTCTGCAGAGATCTGGTAATTAAACTAAGCACAGTAATAGTGATTGCTTCATATTTCAGACCTGTCTAAGACAATCTTAAAGTAACATCCAAGGTTTAATGTAAATTCTTGAGCCTCCTTAGCATACTTATGTCCCCTAATTTTCATTACTACAGACCCCAAGGAGGATGGTAAATGTCAGCAAATATTTCATGCATGTTATATGTTCATCATCAACTTCATGAGAAATAAAACTTCTGTCCTTAATTTTTCATTAAACATGGTTTTCATTTTTGTTTTTGTTTCTTGAGCTGTTTGCTGCTGAGAGAGTTCATTGCAAAATTTTTGAAAAATATTACCAAACAGTAAGGTAAATAGTTGATGTTCCCTGTCTAGTAGATGACAAAACTGTTTTAGCTGGATTGTTCACACCACTTTATGTAAGTTTTATGGTAGGCGTGCTTAACCTCTATTTCACATTTACGGAATTTCTAACATCCCACTTTTCACGCTGACCCCACTACTGGCAGACTGGCAGTCTTGTGGCTTCGTCATCTTGCAACCCCACCTGCGACCAAGGCCCAACTCATGCACCAGCTAGCGAGCGGGGGCAGCAGCAACAAACATTTCTCCCATGTCCCTTAGGAGCAGAAGTTAGTTGTCTCAAGCCATTGCACTTCGTTTTTTTCAGCTTGTGTGCTGTAGCTATCCTTAAAATGAAGGTGTTGGTTACTTGTGTCAAGAAAGATTTAGAAGAAGTAAAAGGAGTTATCTCACTGATAGTTCAGATGTAACCACTTGTTGAAAGTTGAACTCTGTTTACTACACATGTACCTCACACACTACTTGAGAAAACTATGGTACAATATGGAAGTACAAAGTGATCTACTGAACCTGTCCTGGTTTATTTTAAAGTAATGATTTCCTTCCTTCCTTCTTTCCTTCCTTCCTTCTTCCTTCTTTTCTTCCTAAGATAGTAGCAATAATACAACTATTAAAAATAATGTTTTGTTAAAACAACACAGCAACAACTCTGGGACACATGTTCAAAAAACGTGGTGTCAGGAAAATAGAGTTCAATTAGGCAGTAAGTATACATTACCTATTCACAACACAGGTGCTTCAAAAAATGGATTTTCATAATCTACCCCAAACCTACCAGAGTTAGGTATAGCCTCAAATTAAGCATTTAAGAAGTATTTCTACATTATTCTTAGGAATACTAAAGTTTTATTTCCTGGTTTAGGGAATTCTTTCACTTTTATTCCTAGATGTCAAGCCACTTGGTCGCAGAGGTGAGGATAATCATACATTTGACTCTGTGGTTGATCTAATGCCTGGATCAAAACTATTGCTGAAAATTACAGAGAGACAAATTGATCCTTAACTCAGTCATGTAATGATAAAGACTGTTATCTCCTTGAGAAAACCTGTCTTGCCAGTTGAGAGGTTTGTTTTTGGCCGTATCATTGTCTTTTTGGAATCTTGGACTTGCATAAGACACTGCCTTTGAGGATCAAATTTCCAACCAAGGAAGGGAAAAATATAATAAACAATGATTTTAACACTTTGGAAGAAAGAAGCACTAGCTAAGTATTTTTTCCCTAAGAAATGCTAGCGATATTTTAACAAATATATCAGTTGTTTTACTCCATTCATAGAAATTACTGTTGCAAGAATTATAAAAATGTGTTTTAAATTTCTCTGATTCCAGAACAATGATGTCTTCTCTTTTTATTCATTTAATTATTTTGCCATTAACTGGTTGTGTGACTTTTTAGAAATACAGTTGATGCTTGAACAAAACAAGTTTGTATTATGCTAGCTCACTTATTCATGGATTTTTTTTTCAATAAATATAGAAAAAGTTTTTGGAGATTTGGGACAATTTGAAAAAACCTACAAACCATGTAGCCTAGAAAAATTTTAAAAAGGAAAAATATTTTATGAATGCATAAAACATATGTAGGTACTAGTCTATTTTATCATTTGGTAATATAAAATACATGTGAATTTGGGCAGCGCCTATGGCTCAAGGAGTAGGGTGCTGGCCCCATATACCAGAGGCAGCAGGTTCAAACCCAGCCTCAGCCACAAAAAAAAAAAAAAAAAAAAGTGAATTTATTATAAAAAGTTAAAATGTATTAAAACTTAAAGAGAAATGTAAACCAATGTAAAGATGCCATTTTACATCAGAACTGCAAAAAATTAACAGGAGGATATGCTGCACTGCTGTAATACTTTTGTAGACACTTCTTGTTCCTATTGCAGTGACCTCAAGTGTCTCCAGTAACTGCTTAAAATGGCACGTGATGCTAATTGTCTCCGAGTTAGCAGTTCTTCTCCCCAGTAAATTGCGCCTCACAGTAGAAGGTGATCTCTCATAGTTCTTGTGTATTTTCATCGTGTTCTGTACAATGACACTACAGGACCCAGCTCCATGCCTGTAGCTCAGCAGCTAAGGCGCCAGCCACACACACCAGAGCTGGTGGGTTCGAATGTAGCCCGGGCCTGCCAAACAACAATGACAACTACAACCAAAAAATAGCCGGGCATTGTAGCAGGCGCCTGAGAGTCCCAGCTACTTGGGAGGCTGAAGCAAGACAATCGCTTAAGCCCGGGAGTTGGAGGTTGCTGTGAGCTGTGATGCCACTGCACTCTACCCAGGGTGACAGCTTGAGGCTCTGTCTCAAAACAAAACAAAACTACAGGACCCTACAAAGTACCACTAATGATGCCAGAAGTGCAAAGTCATGACATTACAAAAAGTTGAATTGCTTGATACGTGTCATAGATTAGAGTCTGCAGCTGTGATTTCCTGCCATTTCAGATAAATGATTCATCTTGTACAGATGACATACACTAAAAGTATCAGTAAATGCAATACAGTGCTGTAATGTATTTTCTCTTCCTAATGATTTTCTTAATATTTTTTCTAGCTTACTTTATTGTAAGTATATAATATACTACATATAATTCTATAACATACAAAATATGTGTCGATTGTTTATGCTGCTGGTAAGGCTTCTGGTCAACAGTAGTATATTAATACTTAAGTTTGGGGTAACTCAAAAGTTACATGAAGATTTTCAACTGCAGGGGGATTGGTGCCTATAACACCTCCTGTTGTTATATGTCAGCTGTATCTTAGTCTCACTGGCTTCAGCTAGACTAGAGGTGTCCAATGTTTATTTCAATCTCCCATATTTATCTTTTATATCTTTTTAAGTGTTTGGAATTTCTTATATGTATTATTATTTCATGATCTTTTTAATAAGAAAGATTATATAAGTAAGATTATGGGCCCTTGTTTTTTCTACTTTAAACAAGGGAACATTATTCTAAACTGAGAATGGACAAGAACATTAGATACACCGAAGGAAAAGACAAAAAGATAAAAAGAAGAGAAAATGCAGTGGGTCACGGCGTGGAGGTTATTTTCAAAGACTTTCTTGGGTATAGAGAATCACCTAGTGGTGGGAACAGAAAAACTTGTTAAAAGCTGAAGATCCTTTACTTATGCTTTGGTTCCTCTCTGAGGACTACTTGTATGGTATGATTTGTCATCAGTTTATTTGAAGCATACCAAGATATTGAATATTATTTTTGTAATCAGATTTATTTAAATTACATTACTACGTTGAATTTTTAATATTTATCTCCAAGACTCTCTTTCCTAGAGGGACTCAAAATCCCCCAATGTCAAGCTTTGAAAATTAATTCTTGTCTCCAAGAATGTGTTAAAGTCATTATTCTATAATTAACAGAAGTGCAAATAGGTACAAAACAAGCTTAAAAATACGGCCATTATTGGCTCGGCACCTGTAGCTCAGTGGCTAGGGTGCCAGCCACATAATACTGGAGCTGGCGAGTTCGAACCCAGCCCGGGCCTGCCAAACAACCATGACAACTACCAAAAAATAGCTGGACATTGTGGTGGGTGCCTGTAGTCCCAGCTACTTGGGAGGCTGAGGCAAGTGAATCGCTTAAGCCCAAGAATTTGAGGTTACTGTGAGCTGTGATGCTACAGCAGTCTACTGGGGGCAACATAGTGAAACTCTGTCTCAAAAAAAAGGCCATTATCTAACAGAAACCCCTTGTCTGGAACCACCAATGCTAGGCAAATCTCATTATGATTACCCTTTTTTTTTGTAGGTTTTGGCTGGGGCCAGGTTTGAACCCGCCACCTCCTGTTTATGGGGTCGGCGCCTTACTCCTTGAGCTACAGGTACTGCCCATATGATTACTCTTTTAATCTCACAGATATGGTAACTGAGGTTACATCTTCATAATGGAAGATTTTTTAATATTTGGGATATCAAGATGGATTTTTCACTTGTCAAAAATTATACATCATGCATATTATATAGCACCTTTCATTTAATTTGGGTTCTTCCAGAGCAAAGACTCAGATAGACTCAGTGGATGTGGTTTGTTTGGTAGTTTATCTGGGTGATGCTTCCAGGAAGCAAGCAAAGTGGTGGGGGAAAGGGAGAGCGAGGCAGAGGGAGGAAACGTTAACACGAGAGTGCAATATTGCCATCTGTTACAGGAGGTGCCAGGGGCTTGATTCCATGGGATCCCGCAGAATTGCCCAGGTGAACGATGGAACCCTGGGGCATTAATTCACCCATTTGTTGAAGATTGTCCTTGGAAGCTGAAACTGTCCCCACACTTCCAGGCTGTGGCTGTGTGCTTGCTAAGCAGGCTTTCCTTATCTTCAGAGAAAGTCCTGGAGCAGAGACACTAAGAAACCCGTGATTGCACTGAAAGTGGAGAGAGTCTGAGCCTATGGTCTGCCAAGTGGAAGTTGTAAAGTATTTGCTAGTTTACTTCTTACCCTACTCAGATACTTGTTCCCAATGACTTGTTCTACTCTTTCGTTTTATTTTCATGTGGAGGCCATAGCCTCTATAAAAGACTTTACACAGGAGAATTGGTGGAATAAGCAGTGGTCCTTGCTGCCATAACTGGTCCAAAGGCTCTGCCTGCTGTTTATCAACTCTCTTCCACTGTCCCATCCTTGACAGCATTACTTGGTGTAATTTATTTGCCTGGGTAGGGAATTCCAGAACTTCCTCCCAGAGGGTCTGGTCTTGGTTGCCTTGCCCTTGTTGGACTGTGATGGCTGAATTTGCTTGTTCACTGTTTTCACCAGACATGAAAGCATATAGAAACACCCTCAGGGAATATCTTGAGTTCCAGACATATTCTTCCCTGTTGCTATATATAGCAGTAAGCGCAGCTTCTCATGATAATCAGGGTTGATTGACTTCATTAGCATTATATGATAACTCCTTTCTCTACCAGCTGGTCCACCCACATAAGGAAATCAAAGAGACTAATTATAGCACCAGGTTTTGTGGACACTATGTGTCACTAGGGATAGTGTCCCCACATTCCACTTTACCCGGTAGAATCTAAGATAGAAGGAATGGGAAACACAAGTAGGCTGTTTGGAGTGTTGGTGAGAAGGGCAAATTCTTCTTCCATTTCTTGACTCCTGAACTTGTAGCTACTGGGGACACAGCTCTCTATACTGGTTCAATGCTGATAGTGCATTTTGGAGAACAGTTACCCCTTTCTACAAGCTGAACTTGTGCCTTGGGTAAGCCATTAATATGCTATTCCAACAGGTTATCTATATTACTATATTAGTTTTTGAGGGCTGCCATAACAAAGTACCGAAAAATGAGTAGCTTAGAACAACATAAATTCATTGTTTTATGGTTCTGGAGGCCAGAAGTCTGACACCAAAGTGCTGGCAGAATTGGGCTGTGAGGAAGAGGAATGACTCTTCTTCTAGTTTCTAGTGATTTGCCAGTAATCTTTGATGTCCTTTGCTTGTGGCAGCATGATTCCATCATGTTCTCCATGTGCTTCTGCTTCTGAGTTCACACTAAATCTCATTTTAACTTAACCAATTACATCTGCAACTACCTTGTTTCAAATTAAGGTCACATTCTGAGTTGCTGGGGGTTATGAGTCAAAATACTAAGAATTCAGAATATGAAGTTATTAGGGACACAATTCAACCCAAAACAGTGGTACATCAACTACTTTCAAGAAATAGGTAGTATATGGTAGAACCAGCAGATCTCATGGTCATGTACACATTTCTCAATTAACCATGTCCATTGGTCCAAAGAATTCTTATGCAGGATACCATGGACAGAAATCAGGTATTCTGTAAACCTTCCCAGAGTAGCACTGTGGGAAAAGTATCAGTTCCTTCAGAGTGGAAAGGATCCAACACAGGAAACTGGTTGTTTCCACTCAGGATAGTTCCACACTAGTTCAGTCCGCTGATGACAGGGTGGCTATTTAGCAGACATAGTGGCTAAACCAGCTTTGGTGAGAGGGAGTCCATGCTGTTATGCCCATAGAGGCACTAGCTCTGATGCCATGGCTACTTGGATAATGAGACAGTTGTGCAAACACTAGGGTGACTAAGGACACCCATTGGACAACCCACCAGATTAATTGCCCTGTGTCCTCTGTGGTGGATGATTTCTAGTGAGTAGTGACATAAGACACAAGACCCACACACTTTGTTCTCATTCCCAAAAGGCCTGTCCATACTCCTCATCTCTAAATCTCTGTGTCTCCAATAATTTAATCCTGTCCCTTCCAGGTCTCTGATGTATAAGTTGAACCAATTTTCCAGTAGTATATCCTGAACTTGCACCAACTTGTAGTGGTTAATTTCTATTTTTTTTGTCTATGTATGAATAAGAAATAGATAATCAACTGTTCTGCTCTCAGGTCTGCCCACTGGAATCCCCCCATAGTGTGATGTAGGGAGTGGCAGTCTATTTTCAGAACACACCCACACATTAAGCCAACCCATCTGTGAACCAGAATCTGGTATTTTTTTTCCTCTGTGGGCTAGTTTTGGTGAGCCCACCAAGGCTAAGCCCTGGTGAAACAGAGTAGATGGCATATGGCCACCAGGTGACTTATTTGTGACTTTTGGAGCTGCTCAGTCTTCATGTTAGAATTGTTTGCTGTTGTATTTACTAGAACCTCTGACTTTCTAGATCTGATAATACTCAGTGATGGACTGTTCTAGTTATATACCTGATGTTCCAAGGTCAGCTGCTCAGTCTCTACAAAGGACCAGTAGCACCATAGGAACTGCTTTTTAATGGCAAGTCATTTTCTAGTGGAGACAACATAGCCTTGTTCAGAATGTTAGGGATTCTGTGTAATGAATCTCTCATTGAGGTTTGCCAGAGGGTGGGCCTTATTTGCCATGGTTATTGCTACCATTGTTAGATCTGCCAGCTGATACAGCATGTGCAAGACGCTCGCTTATTTTGTACTATCGTAGCTCTTAGCTTTCTGTGGGGCTAATACAAGAGTTTTTTCGGTTATCTAAATCAAGCAAAACCAAGTGTGTTAGCCATCTATCTCTCACCCAAGAACATAATAGTCTATCAGTCATGGCTACAGATACCCAAATTCTAGTTTCTACTCCAGCTGTGCTGTTTATTGTAGCGATTACTTTCACGTTGCCATTGACAAAGTGGTTAATTTCTGGCCCTGGCCGAGGCCATTCTGGAAACCCATACTCCACACCAATGCTGTGGATCCCTGTTCCACCGTAGCATCTCCTGATATTATCCCTGGCCCACAGAGACCACCTACCACTGACCTTCTTGAAGATGCCAGTGTCCCCTATCTAAAAAATTATGTATTATCTCAGAGAGGCAATATCTTCTGGATCTTTCTAAAAATAAAAATCTGGTAGTAGTCTTATATAATAAGTCCATTCTAACTCTCTTACAGTCTTAAGACTTCTCATCCTATCCTCAATACTTGTAAGGCTGGTTCTATCATATCAGTCTCACTTACTAAAGGCTGTCATCATATTCAAACTTCAGGGAGCCATCTTGGTAGTACCTGCTCCAGATGTTCTTGTCAGGATGTTAAAACCTGAATCATGAACAAGTGCTCTAAGCCCTGGTAGTCTCAGCCTTGTATTCTGTAAGCCCTCTCCTCTAAGCCTCCCTAAGATCTACTCCCAAAGAATGTTTGCCTGGTTTCTGCTGGTACATATTTGCCAAGTTCTGCAATTATTTTGGTGAGGAAACTATTTCCCTCAAGAGTAGGAAGAGATGTGGAGACAATTAGGGGAGGTGGAGGTGGGGGCAGCAGAGTCTTGACTAGGGAAATTATCATGCAAGATCTACCTTAGGTGGACCCATGTGAATATCCCTTTTTTTGGAGAGAGAGTCTCACTCTGTCACCCGGGGTAGAGTGGTGTGGCATCATGATAGCTCACAGCAACCTTAGTCTCTTTGGCTCAAGAGATCCTCTTGCATCAACTCAAGTAGTCCCAAGTACTACAGTCCTGAGTGGCTGGGACTATAGGCACCTGCCACAAGGACTGGCTGGTTGTTTTTTCTAGTTTTTAGTAGAGACAGGGTCTCGCTCTTGTTCCGGCTGGTCTTGAAATCCTGAGCTCAGCCGATACACCCACCTCAGACTCCCAGAGTACTAGGATTAGAGGCATTAGCCACTGCACCAGGCCTGAATATCCTCATCTTATCTCTCAGAGTTCCATCATGTCCTTATCAAAGCTCAAACTCTTTTTTTTTTTTTTTTTTTGGCAGTTTTTGTTCAGGGCTGGGTTTGAACCTGCCACCTCCGGTATATGAGGCCTACACCCTACTCCTCGAGCCACAGGTGCTGCCCTCAAAGCTCAAACTTTTGCAAGGAAACTTCTGCTGTGAGACCACATAGGAAGCTGTTGCAGTAATGAAGGCAAGAACTGATGGTAGGCCGGACTAAGTGTTGGTCAATGAGAATGAAGAGCATGCGACAAATTTGGGAAATATCTGTGGGAGTTAGAATTGATAGTATATAGAGGAAGGAGCTAGAGCAAGACTCTAAAGTTTCCAGCTTGGGCGTTTGAGTGAATGGGGGTATTATTTACTGAAATGAGGAAGTAGAAAGATGAGCAAGTGTTGAAGGAATTCTTATTAAAAATGCTGAGTTTGAAGGTTCCTTGAAGTATTCATTTAAAGATGTCCAGGAAACAGTTAAATACACAAGTATAATATGAGGGAGAGAGAAGTTAGAGAGACAAATTTGAGAATTAAGTTTCTTGATGGTTATTTAGATCACAGGTGTGAGATGACCAAAGGACAGGACACAGAAATCAGAATTTGGAGGAGGCTGAGGAAGCTAAAAAGTATAGAAAAGGAGGACCAGAGATCAAACTCAAGAAATCTCATGTTGTTCCTTTTTAGTCTTTGAGTATCTAATTCATAAGGTTAAACCGCATGAGATTGGGAAAAAAGTAGAATTGTAAGTCAAACAATTTTCAGAGCTTTTTCAGGGCCCTAAATGTCTGATTTCCCGTAAAGCAGAGTAGAAAAACAATGCAGAATACAAGGGGAATTCTGCAGAGACCTAGAAGGAGCATGCCTGATAGTTTAGTCCCTAATTAAGAAGAAGAAAGACTAGCCCTAGAGCAGTTGTTCTCAACCTTGCTAATGCCGTGACCCTTTAATACAGTTTCTGTGGGTCACGACCCACAGGTTGGGAACCACTGCCCTAGAGTATTTTCCATAAAACTCAGTAACAATCCACAGAACAATCAGACTGAACCATAAGTAACATAACTGCCTGACAGAGTTATGTATAATACTTTCTTAAGCAATACAACAAAATAAAAATGTAAAATTTACAATGACTGGCATCTATATACATAGGAAAACCCAGGACATGTGACCTATAAATTAGAAGAAAATCATCCAATAAAAACAGACCTAGAAATGAGAGTTATGATGAATTTATCAGACATAGACTTTAAAACAGCTTCCGATCAGGCATGGTGGTAAATGCCTGTAGTCTTAGCTACTTGGGAACCTGAGGTGGCAGGATAGCTTGAGCACAGGAGTTCAAGTCCAGTCTAGGCAACGCAATGAGACTCTGAAAACAAACAACCCCTGGAACAATCCCTTCATCTTAAAAGAGATTAAAGGATATTCTTGATTGCATTCAGGATAAAAAACCCCTAGCTCTTATAGATAATGTTCAACATACTGAAAATTCAATAGAAAACATGCCATTTTGAGAATAAAAAAAGGGAAATATAAAAGAGAACCAAAAATTGCTGGAGATAAAACATGTAATAGTTGAAATTAAAATTCACTGGACATGTTTAATAGTAGTTAGATGTTACAGAAAAGATTAGTAAATTTGAAGATACAGCAAACAGATTCTATCTAAAATGAAATACAGAGAGAAAAAAAAGAGGGATGGAAAAATAAATATAGCCTCAGTGACCCCAAAACCACATTAAATAGTCTTAAAGAGACATGTAGTGGAGTACCAGAAGCAGAAGAGAGAGTGGGAGACAAAAAATATTTTTGGACATTATTTAAATAATGTCCAAAAATTTTACAAAAACTAAAAATGTACCTCTTGAAGAACTCAACTAACTTCAACCAGTATAAATACAAATAAAACCACATTAAAACATATATTTAAAAAAGGATAAAGAGAAAAACTAATGCAGTCAAAGTAAAATAGCATGTTATGTAGGAAGGAATAAAAGTATGAAAAGTACAGATATCTCATCAGAAGTGATATAAGCTAGAAGAAAATGAATGACATCTTTAAAGTATGAAAGACACAAATAAACCACTGTCAACACAGAATTCTTAGCATAAATACCTTTCAAAAATGAGGACAAGAAGGATTTCAGACAAGCAAAAGCAGAGGAAATTTATTTCCAGATAAAAGAATTTCTTTAAGCAAAAAATAAAATAATAGATTGAAATTTGAAACGAAGTTTTCCAGACATAGCAAACATTTAGGTTAACACGACACTTAGTTTCTTGTAATTTTAAAAATTTTCTTTAAAAGATACTTAGCTGTTTACGTAAAAAATAATAACAGCATTTTATGGAATTGATAATATATGAGAAATGAAAGCTAAATCACAGTGAAATAACATCCACATTGATTAGAATGGCATACATTATAAAGACTGAGGATACCAATCCTTGGTGAGGATGTGGTTCAGCTTCAAGGTGGTTCAAGCATCAAGGTGATGTAAGATACACAACCAATTTGGAAAAGATTTGGACATTTCTTAAAAAGTTACCTATCCATTTACTATTGAGCAGCAATTTCACTCTTCATTGTTTCCCAAGATAATTGGAAACCTTTGTTCATGCAAAGACTTGCATATAAAACTCTACAAGCTTTTTTCATAATAGTCCCAAACTGGAAATGACACAAATGTCAATCAGCAGGTTGATGTATATTATATCTTCCTTAGCAAAGAAATATTGCTAAGGAAATTAGAAAAGAATAAATACAGTCATGTACCCTATAAAGATGCATCTCTGAAACACACTGAATGAAAGCAGCAAACACAAAAGAACGTATACTGTGCAATTCTTGTTAGATGAAACTCTAGGAAAATATAAATGTAATGCATAGTTACAGAAGAGATATCAGCATCTGCCTGGGAGTTTTTGAGGTGAATAACTGAGAAGGGGCACAGGATACCTTTTGTTGTCAAAAAACGTTTATACCCTTATTTTGGTGGCACATACAGAGGTATATATATTTCATATTTCATTGCACCATACACCTACAATGGGTGTTTTTATTTTATGTAAGTTACATCTTTGTAAATCTTTGTAAAGTTTTTTAAAGCTAGAGATTTAAAAAATGGGATAAAAACAAAATAAAATCATGTGTCATTTATGAGAGAAGCAGAGACACAGGAATGTTGGAAATAAGATGGAAACATATATTTCATCTAATACTAGCAACAAGAATTGATTCCAAATCAAACCCAAATAAACCAAAAACACCTACCACTGCCCAAATAATTTTTTTCTTCATGTAACTGACATTATATTGGGAAAGACAATCTCATAATTATATAGACACATGTATAATTATATAATGTTTTAAGTTCTAATATAGCTGAAAAATAAATATGAAATGAAAAATAAACTGCTGCCTAAAATAAGTTATATAGTCTTCATGATTCAGTAATAGAAATGTCTTTCATGTATAGAAAATACTCTTATGGAGTTTTTTGGGAGAAAAAGAATTGATTAAAAGGAGCCTGGCAACTTAGTCAAATTTAAAAAGGGAGTAGGATGTGAGGAGAAATATAACGATTGCTGGAGAGGAATGTGGGATTAAGAAAGTATTTCTTTTTTTAGGGAATGATTTGAGCAGTTTAAGTGCTTCTACGAAGACTCATGGATGTAGGAGCAGTTAAAAATTCTTGCTTGCAAGTTCATAATTCAGGGAATGAAGTTCCTGAAAAACTAGGTACTCCAGAATATAAAGTGGTAGGCTGGTGTGGTGGCTGCTCACACCTGTGATCCTAGCACTCTGGGAGGCCGAGGCTGGTAGATCTCCTGAGGTGAAGAGTCCGAGGCCAGCCTAAGCAAGACTGAGACCCATCTCTACTAAAAGTACAAAAACCAGCCAGGTATTGTGGTGGGCGCCTGTAGTCCCAGCTACTCAGGAGGCTGAGGCAAGAGGATTGCTTGAACCCAAGAGTCTGAGGTTGCTGCGGGCTATGGTGATGCTGCCACAGCATTCTACCCAGGGCAACAGAGTGAGATTCTGTCTCAAAAAAAATAAAGCAGTTGTTCAGTTTTAGGTGTAGTCAGAAACACGTTTCTTATGGTTGTAACAGGAAAAAGAGAGGAAGAATTGGTATGGATCTTGGCAAGTTTGTACAGTTGGATGGCAGTGATACAGGGCAAGTGAGTCCCAGCCATCTGGGTGGAGCTGGGGTTGGGGGACTGTCAGTGCCATTGTGGCACCCATCACCTTGCAAACAAAACAGCCCAGACACAGATTAGAAGTACATGCTTGCAAAAAGTGGGCTTCCCGTGGTGCAGGAAAAGCCCCTAGTAACCTTGGCAGTGGTCTTTTATTGAAGCATTATACAACAGGTGTGAGGGGCCCACGCACAAGGATTGCCTGCTCTTTCCCCATGGGCTCGACTCCCACCCTGTTGCACCACAAATATCCAAGGTTCAACACTTGCTTGCTAAGGAGCCACCAATCTTGTCTCATTAACGCATGCAGTTGTTTGAGGGCTTGTCTCTAGGCTGCAAAACATTTCCACGCTAGCTAGTCCCACAAGGCCCTGGGTAGTTACATTTAGTTACATTTCCACGCTAGCTAGTCCCACAAGGCCCTGGGTAGTTACATTTAGTTACATTTAGTGTGTCTGGAACAGCTTGTCTGGAACATGTCTGGGACATCGTGTCTGGGACATGTTTGGGACAGGTGACTGGGATATCGTGTCTGGGACATTTCTGGGTCATGTTTGGGTTGTGTCTGGGTCACAAACGAATGGCTACAATCCCTTTTATTCCCAGGCCTAGGAAATGGGGCCTTTTATTCCCAGGCCTACTCTCCAGCCCGCTGGTTCCACTGCTCGCTGCACCAACCAACATTGCTAAGGAGGAAGAAGCCAGTCCGTGCCCCCTAGCTCCATGAGCTGGCTGGGATGCCACATGTCCTATATCAGCAGCATCTGGCAAAAGTTTTTCTTCTCTACCTGCTCCCTTCCTTCCCTCGGGAATTTAAGAATATTAGAGAATAAGGTCTTTCTCCAGATGGCAGTTTTACCTTCCGAGATGATCTGGCTTTTAAATTATTATATATAGAGTTACCAGGGATGCAAAGATGAATTGAAACAGATTTTAGTGTAAAGAAATTTCTGAGTCTGATGGAGAGATCCAGATGGAGCTAAATACAAGATATGGCAAAAATCCTAAAAGTGATGTATAAACCAAGTTCTAGGAAAGATACAGGAAATAATTATTTTTAAAGGGTGGAGAGTAATAGGGAGGTTTTATGGAGATGTGGCATTTGAATTGGGTGTTGAAGGATGAGAGTGAAGGTAAGTATCAGTAGGCCACAGGAATAGTCTAATGAAAGGTAAAGCGAGGGGTCTGGAAAATTTGGTGCTTGTAGAGAAGGAACACGTCCTTAGAGATTTTACTTTAACAATTCATAGCTTTGCTCCAGCCTTTAGAAGCTTATTTATAATTGAACAAAAAAAAAAAAAAAAGGAGTATATAAAATATCTACAAAATTAGTAGGCTTCATAAAAAGAAGAGATTATACCCACTTTGGAAGAGTCTTCTGAAATTTTGAGTCTGACGCTGTTTCTTCCCCTTGATTTCCAGCCAATAAGTGTTCAGAATCACCTCCTCAAAGTATGATTAATAGAAACAGCACTTGCATTGCCTGGAAGCACTTTTTTTTTTGGAGACAGAGTCTCACTTTGTCGCCCTCTGTACATGCTGTTGCTTCAAAGCTCACAGAAACCTCAAAGTCTTGGGCTTAATAGATTCTCTTGCCTCACTGTTGTCATTCTTTTTTTTTTTTTTTTTTTTTTTTGAGACAGAGCCTCAAGCTGTTGCCCTGGGTAGAGTGCTTTGGAATCACAGCTCACAGCAACCTCCAACTCCTTGGCTCAAGCGATGCCTCAGCCTCCCAAGTAGCTGGGACTACAGGTGCCTGCCACAATGCCTGGCCATTTTTTTTTTTTTTTTGGTTGCAGCCCTCATTGTTTGGCGGCTGAGCTGGATTTGAACCCGCCAGCTCAGGTGTATGTGGCTGGCGCCTTAGACGCTTGAGCCACAGGCGCCGAGCCACCGTTGTCATTCTTAACAATTCTTTGAAGAAAGTATTATCTTCACGTTATTTAAAAATTAACAGACACATAAAAGCTAAGTATTTTTTTCTTTTTATTTCCTTACTTTTTTCCTTTTCCTTTTTTTTTTTTTTTTCAGTCCTGACAGGGTCCCACCCTATGCCCTGAGCAGGGTGCAAAGGTGTCATAGCTCACTGGAACCTCAGATCGGCTGTGGGCATCCTGCTGCCTCAGCCTCCGGAAGCCGCTGGGATTACAGGCATGAGTCACCATGCCTGGCCTTCTTATTAGCTAAGTATAGTTAATCTAAAAGGGCATCCAGGCCAGGCACAGCCGCCTGTAATCCCAGCACTTAGGAGACCCAGGCGGGCAGACTGACGGAGCGAGGTCACAGGTTCGAGACCAGCCTGAGACAGAGCAAGACCCCCCCCCCCCCCAAAAAAAATAGCCGGGCGTTGTGGGGCGCTCCTGTAGTTTCAGCTACTCGGGAGGCTGAGGCGTGAGAATGGCTCTAACCCCAGAGTTCGAGGTTGATGTGAGCTGTGACGCCGGAGCACTCAACCCTAGATCGACGGAGACCGTCTCAAATGAAAATAAATAAATAAAAAAACCCCTTAGCTTCTATGTGTGTCAGTTAATTCTTACATAAAGTGAAGATAATACTTTCTTCAAAGAATAGTTAAGGATGACAACGGATGAAGAATGCATGACGAGCACCGTATTTAGAATCTTCGTCCTAAATTATATATTTAATAAGTCAGTAGATTTGTATGTGCAGTAAGTTTGCAGCCTGCAGCGCTCTGCCCCTCGCAGGGGGCGATGAACCACATTCTCGGAGTCAGCGGGCCTGTGCCCGGGCTTTTGGGAAAACAGCGCTCCAAACCCTGTCTCTCTCCAGCGACAGCCCACAGGCCCGCTTCCTAGCAACAGAAAACTCCAGAAACCCCGGCGCCGGCACCTTCATAGGCGGCTTGTTTTAAAATCCTTCCAAAAGGGCCAATCAAGGGCGGCAGCCGAGTGAGGGACGCGGATTGGCCCTCAGCTGCTCACAGGCACCAATAGGCGTGGATGTGAGTTGAGTCGCGCTCCGAGGCGGGCGAAAGGGCCACCGGAGGCGGCCGCGGGCAGTTTGGATTGGAATCTGAGGTGGCGTCCGAGCCGGACTCTCTCCGAGGCTTTTCCCCCTTGTCTGGCGGCGGCGAGGGAGCAAGGTGAGCGTCCTGCGGGGGCGCGGCTGTTGCGGCGGTTGGCGGAGAGCCGTCGGCTTTCTGCCCGCAGTGCGGGGCGGGAAGCCTCTGGGCGGTCGCTCCGGGACGCTGTTGGCGTCGGGGCCCCTCCGCTCCCGACGGGGAGACCCTGCGCGGGCGTGAGGTTGGTCGGCGTGTCGGTGCCCGGGCGTGAGGTTGGTCGGCAGGTCGGCACCGGAGACCCCGCCCGGCCACAGACTCGCGTTTGGGGATCACTTTTCTCCGCCGCGAGGCGAAAGAATTGGAGTGACCGGCTTTCTCTCCGGGCCTTGCGTGCCCTCTTTGAAATGCGGACCCTGGTCTTTTGTTTGATTGAGGAAATGCAAGCTTGGCTTTTGGACTCGGCGACGGAGTGGCGTCCCCGGTGTTAGTCTGAAGAGCATTTCGCTCTCTCCTGGGTTCTTCGCCCGTCCCCGTTTATTTGGTGGGCCCGTGTGACCAGCGCCCTGTCTTTGAGGAGCGTGGTCTGAGGAGGAGGCAGGGTTACCATTCTCAGAGCAGTCGTGGCACAGCAGGCGGGGACTGGGGATTTTGGGTGGAGGGGGGGGTTCTGACTAAACAGTTTGGAGACCAGCCTGAGCCGGAGCGAGACCCCGTCTCTAAAATAGCCGGGCGCTGTAGCGGGCGCCTGTACGCGCAGCTACTCGGGAGGCTGAGGCAGGAGGATCGCTTGAGCCCGGGAGTTGGAGAGTTGGAGGTTGCTGTAAGCTGTGACGCCACGGCAGTCTGCTGAGGGCGGCAAAGTGAGACTCTGTCTCAAAAAAAAAAAAAAAAAAAGGAAAGCGTGCAAATGGACAGTAGTGCAAGTGAGGGATCGTGCAGGAGCTGAGGAGCTGCCGTGGCGGACTTTAAGGGGTTGGATGGTTCACGTATGAAGAGTGTACTCCACACATTTTAGATATGAAGATAGAACATTTTCTGAAAAGGACACCAGTTTTGCAAATCCATCTTGCAGGAGCTTTTGCATCCAGGACTTTTCTTCACATCACCTCACCCCATTCCCTGCCCCTTAGGTCTTTCTTTTGAGGTTTACCTGCTTTATTCTTTTGCCCCAGTGGCCCAGTAGGCTGGCTGATAGCTGATCCCTTAATATGTCATAATCTTTAGTCACAATTAGCTTGAGTCTGGTTAATTGCTTTAAATCTATCTATCTTAGACTTTGAAATGGAAAAGGTTTCAACTCGCTGTTCCTTCTGTTTATTTCCTTTATTTCTATTGTCTTTCTAAATTGCTGTTTTAAATATTTTGTTGGCTATGGCACCTTGATGAAATGATTTTGATGGCTGCCTGAATTGTTAGGAAAGTTATAGCTGTTAGTATAGGTTACGGTAGTCTGACTCCTGAACAAACAAGCTAGATGGGAATGGAGGGTATGATCCATTGGGACAGGATAGGTTGTCCTTTGTTTTTGAGACTTCTTTCATTAGTTTGGGGGGCAAATGTGAATTGAATTTAAGATGCCCTGTTCCAAGAACTGAGATCTATAAAAGGAAAATTAAACTGGCAGTGAAAACAGCTTGCTAAGGTTCTGATATTTAACCTATATATTGTCCAAAATCTTTGCTTCTCTCCTTTAATTAAAAAAAAAAAAAATCTTTTAGTATTATAGTCTCAGTTACTTGGGAGACTGAGGCAGAAGGATCACTTGAGCCTAGGAATTTGAGATTGTAGTGAGCTATGATAATATATCATTGTGTTGTAGCCTGGGCAATAGAGCTGGACCTGTATCAAAAAAATCCCCACCAAACTGGGGACTGGTGGCTCATGCCTGAAATCCTACCACTTAGGGAGGCTGAGGTGGGTAGATTGCTTGAGCTCAGGAGTTTGAGACCACCTGATCTCAAGCAAGTCTGTTTAGTAGAGATCCAGTCTCTCCTAAAAAATAGAAAAACTAGCCAGGTTTTGTGGCTTGGAGTATGTAATCCCAACTACTTGGGAAGTTGAGGTGAGAGGATGGCTTTAGCCCAAGAATAGGTTACTGTGAGCTATGACGCTATGGCATTCTATCCAAGGTGATAGAATAAGACTATCTACAAAACAAAGAAAAAAAACCTATCAAAACAGCCCAACAACTTTTTATTCTTAGAATTTTCATGAGCTGTTTATTAGTTGTTTTCATAAATATTTCATGAATAAAGTTGATTGAAACATAGCACTAAAATGGTTGTAAACTTCATTTAGTAAGAAATTCTTACCTTCTTCCCAAAATAATTGGAACATGAAAATGATTTTTCTTTCATTTACATTTTGAGGGCTAAAATAATGATTGCCATACTTTTCTCCCAGCTGATATATATTTCTTATGAAGTGACTGAGAAGGAGGTAGGTCATTTTGCTGTTTGTAAGCTGACACATGTAAATGAAAGTGTTTTCAGAAACTTATACAGGTGTGATAACTAGCTTTTACGTGTGTAATAACTAATATGTGTAGAAAGCTTAACAGGAGAATCTGTACTAAGGTCTTAAAAAGTTTCCATCAGGGTGGTGACAGTGGTTCAAGGTGTAGGGTGCCTACCCTATATACTGAAAGCGGCGGCAGGTTCAAACCCGGTCCTGGCCAAAAACTGGGGGGGAAAAAAAAAAAAGTTGTCATCCTTATTATCCTCATTTTACAAATGAGGAAACCAAGGCACCCAACAGTTAATTTGTTGAAAGTCACATATCTTGTAAGTGGCTGAGATGGGTTTGAATCTCTTTTGAGTACTTCTTTCCTGGTTGAGGTCTGTCTGGTGCATGACTTTACCACCTTATGGACTAATTCTAGTACTTATAATGGCATTCATTCTTTATTCATTCATGAATTAATTCAACAAATGATAATTGCTGGGAAGAAGAGAGGATACTGGTGCTGTGAGAAGCTATGTCAGGGAGCTATGGACCAGCTGAGGATTTCAGAAAAGGTTTTCCAGAGGAAGATGGGCCAAGTATGGGTGGTGATTAGGGCTGTGAAGAGGGAGAGAAGAAAAATTTGCAAAATAACATGCCATGCATTTTATTTGTTTACAGACCCTATTTCACCTGGAACCCTTATAGCAAAATATTCATGTTTTATGTAATGAATACACACAGTGAGCAGTAGAAAGCAAGTAGCTGTGTAAGAAATCAAAACTGAGAAATAAGAAAAACAGAAAGCAAGGGGAAAGCAAACACCATATCATATACTTCATGATCAATTATTTGGTAGTTGCTTTTCAGAGGATGGCGTTTTGAAGCTTGGTTCTTAGAGGTGGTTAGGTAGACTCATTAGTCGCTGAGATTGTTTACTTTTACTGTAGTAAGACCAACAGTCTGGTTATTCTCTTCAGTTTATTTACAAATGCTGGTATAATAAAGAAGAGAGAACAAGATGAGCTGGGCTTTGGAAGAATGGAAAGAAGGCCTGCCTACAAGAGCTCTTCAGAAAATTCAAGAGCTTGAAGGACAGCTGGACAAACTGAAGAAGGAAAAGCAGCAAAGACAGTTTCAGCTGGATACCCTGGAGGCTGCACTGCAGAAGCAAAAACAGAAGGTACCCCTAAACCTCTGGTATTTGTAACTGTTCACTCATTATCACTGAACTGCTGATATTTAAAACAGTTCACTTATTCTTCAATTAATTCTAAATGTAGAGAAAAGTGGTTTTGCTGTCTTCAAGTGATAATCCTCCACCCCCTTTTTGAGTCATTTTTATTTTAATTGCCTATAATTTTCTCCATCCTTTGTCCTCACTTGTGCTTACCTGCTAATGTTGAGGGCTACTAAGTTCCATTTAAACTTTTTTGGGACTAAGAATTAGGAAATGCTTTTACATTGAACAGTAACAAGGTCAAAAGTCCCTGAATCTGGGGATAGCGTTAGAGATTTGGCTTTCTGAGAGAGGACATTTTATCTTTGTTGTCCTGAACCTCTTCTCTTTAGGACTAATAAATGACAACTTAAATAGTACTTCCTCATTACCTCTGCATCAGCCAACCATGTAATGATATAATCACTACTTCCAAAATATTTTTGCTTTTGGCAGAATTTCTGTTTCTTGTAGCTAACTTTACCAGCCGGACTTGAAAATAAATTGCTAAGGGATATTTATAGATTTGTTTTTGATATTTTAATTCTTGAAAGGATATTAAAGCCTTCCTTTCTAGGATAAGTATTTATAGCATTGACTCAAGATGATGTAGTGCATAACTTTGAGGAACTATTCTATCTATAGTCTTCAAAATGTGGTCATTTAAAATTTCAGTGTTTATAAAGCACAGATTTCTAGTTTATTATAACCATATCTCAGAAAATTAATCCGTATTGGATTTAGGTCTGCAAGTAATGTTTGGTAAATTTCTGAAATAAGGGGTCTGTTTCCTTCTCAACAATTCTCATTAGGTTGAAAATGAAAAAACTGAGGGGACAAACCTGAAACGGGAGAATCAAAGATTGATGGAAATATGTGAAAATCTGGACAAAACTAAGCAGAAGATTTCTCATGAACTTCAAGTCAAGGAGTCACAGGTGAACTTTCAGGAAGGACAACTGAATTCAGCCAAAAAACAAATAGAAAAATTGGAGCAAGAAATTAAAAGGTAATTTTTCTAGTGGTAATTATGTGGATGTTGTTTGTGTGTTTTCATCAGATGCATTTATTGTTTCTTTTAACAATGCAATTATTATATCAGAAATTGTATATATTTTATTCTTGGTGGTGAAAGCAATGATTCAATTCTATCATTGCTTGGCTCAGGACTACATAAGTGCATCAAATGGTTATTCATTTATTCACTCAATATGTTTAGTAAGCTGTTCTATGTGCCAGACACTGTGTTCGTCACTGGGTGATAAATTAATAAATGGTACTAAAACTATCAACAGTTGTTACTGAAAATATGGAAGGAAGATGAAACATACTGATAGTCATATTTTCTCTGGGTGGACAAGCTGTTGTGGAGAATGAGAGGTAGAAATGGAGAAATATCCACTTATCAAGGAATACTGAGGGCACGGTTGCAACTGGAGACAAAGAATTTACAGTGGGACCGATGTGTAGGGATGTATAATTTTTATTTTAGAATTTTTTTCCTTTAACATTTGGGATGTAGAATGCTGATAAAAGTGAACAGGTGGGTTGATTTAGGTTGTTTTTGGCCAGGATAAGGGGCAGAATACTGTAGAATAATTGAGGATACTGAGAAGACAGTGAGTGAAGGAAGATGCCAAGAGGCTGAGGCAGGAGGATCACTTGAGGCTCAGAGTTCTAGACCTGTCTGGGCAACACAGCAAGACCCTGTCTCTATAAGAAAAAAAAAATTGGCCAGGCCTTGTACAGGCTTATAGTCTCAGCTCCTTAGGAAGCTGAGAGGAGAGGAGTGCTTGAGGCCAGAAGTGAAGGATAGATTGAGATATGACCCACCTACTGTACTGCAGCCTGGGTGACAGAGTAAGACCCTGTCTTGCGGGGGAAAAAAAAAAATAAAAAGTATTTCCCACACAGATCACTGTCTGAGATTCCCATCTTACACTTTAACCATTATGAAAATCAGCCTATTTCTTTGCCATATTTAAGCAATAAAGAAGTTATTTATTACTACTGTCTATTAAACAAATACCCCAGACACAGGTGTTAATCAAAATAAATTTAATGGGGTCTAAACATTGCTAGCTTATAAATGATATCTTGTTCTAACCATGGAATTTTGTTAAAGTAACCAGGAGTGATAGCTAAAAGGACTTCAGCAAATTGCCCTGTTGTTGAATTCACAAATGTTACACCCCAAAATTATAAAAGACCTTTTTATTTTGAAATGACTTTAGATTTATAGAAAAGTTGGCAGACATGCTATCAAGAGTTCTTATATGTCTTTCATTCAGATTCTTCAGTTGTTAACATCTTATGTACAAAAGAAGAAACCAGGACTGTTCAGATTTCATGGCACCTTCCTTCAGTCACCTGCCACCAAATCAAATCAGTACTTTTACTAAATTATAGACTTCATTAGAAATTTACTGGTTTTTCCAGTAATGTTCTTTTTCTGTTCCAGAATCTGAGGGAAGATTCCACATTGCATTTGGTTGATGTTTTCTTTTAAGATGTCTTTTGTGATCTTAACCTTTTTGAAGAGTACTGGTCAGTTAATTTGTAGACTTGCCCCAACCTTGGGTTTGGCTGATGTTTTCCCTCTGGTTAGATCAGTGTTTCTCACACTTATACCATTGACATTTTGGGCTGTATTATTTTTTGTTACTGAAAGTTAATCTCTGTGTTATAGAGTACTTAAGAGCTTTTCCTGGTTTGTAACAGGATGACAGTAGTATCCACCTTACCCCAAAGTTGGTGACAATCAAAAATGTCTTCAGACATTGTCAAGTGTTTGTTGAGAGGGAAAAATTGTCTCTGGTTGAACTCTCTGGATCATATTGGAGATATTAAGTTTTGGCAAGAATACTGCCAAAGAAATGTTGTTCTTAGTGCATTGTGTCAGCGGGTACGTGGTTTAATATGACGTATAACCTTTATCACTTAGTTTACGTTGCTCTACTATAAGTTGTTTCCTCTACTGTGAAGGTCTGAGTTTCTTCACTGTAAATTACTATTTTTCCTTTTGTAATTAATACAGCTTCTTTCTTCTCTCTCTTTTTTTTTTTTTTTTTTTTTTTTTTTAGCCAGATTCGCACTTTGT
>CAUYPK010108566.1:0-10071 GCA_963574355.1 Loris lydekkerianus | reverse complement strand
AAGTATTTAATTTCTCCATCATAAATGAAACTCAGTTTAGCTGGGTACAGGATCCTGGGTTGAAAGTTATTTTGTTTTAGGATATTAAAAGTCGATGACCATCCTCTTCTAGCTTGAAAAGTTTCGGGAGAGAGATCTGCAGTTATTCTGATATTCTTGCCCTTGTAGGTGACATTTTCTTTCATCTGGCTGCTTTCAGAATTTTCTCCTTCATATTAACTTTAGTGAAATTGATTATGATGTGTCTGGGGGTTGTCTTATTTGGGTTGAGTCGTGCTGGAGTTCTGAAACTGTCTGGTATCTGAATTTCAGAACCTGTTGGCATGTCTGGAACGTTCTCCTTCATAATCTCATGGAGAAGAGACTCTGTGCCTTGGGAAGCCACTTCATTGCTTTCAGGGATCCCTATAAGATGAATATTGGTTTTCTTTCAATTATCCCAAAGCTCTCTGAGAGAGTGTTCTGTTTTTACCCCCCATTTCTCTTCTTCTTTGAGAGTTTGGGAGTGTTCAAAAGCTTTGTCTTTAGTGTCGGAAATCCTTTCTTCAGCTTGCTCCATTCTGTTACTGAGGGATTCTACTGTGTTTTTCAGATCTTTGAGGGATGCAACTTCTTGTCTCAATGTGTGAAAATCATAGGTAATTTGATCTTTGTATTCGTTGAATTCTTGAGATATCTTTTGGGTTACTGCTTGGAATTCTAATTCGATCTTATGTGCTATCCATATTCTGAATTCGATTTCTGACATCTCAGCTATTTGTTTGTGCATGGGATCTTGTGCTGTGTCTGCCCCATTGATCCTTGGGGGAGTTTATCTACTCTGATTATTCATATTGCCAGAGTTTTTCTGTTGATTTTGCCTCATGATTGTTTTTCACCGTTGCCTCTGGCCATACTTAGAGTTGGGGAGGTGTCTCTCCAAGATTAGACCCCAGTGGGATCACTCTATTGTTGCTGGATCTTTGTAGGGAGTGACCCTGTTTAGTTCCTCTGGGGCTGCCCCAGCCAGGGAGTTCTGGTTGTGGAAGCAGCTCCAGAGTATGACACACCTGGATCCAGCAACAGGGCAGGAGGTAGTGCACTCGTTCTGGGAGTGCCTGGCCCCAGTGACTTTGGTACAGAGACCCCAAGGCTCCAGCTATGTCTGGCCAGGAGAAGTGCTCTGTGCAGAGGAAGGGAGGGCTCCAGACAGCATGCAGCTATGAGAGTCACTGGCCAGAGGAGTGGGCAGGTGTGGAGGCAGGGAGGGTACAGGAAGGAGGACATGGGGTGGCGTGGCTCCCGCAGTTTCTTGTCAGGGTGTGTGGAGGCCAGGTGGGCGTGGGTCACAGGTCAGGGTTCCAGGCTCAGCTCTTCCCGAGGTCTGGGCGGGCATTGGTTGTGGTCACGGCGCAGCTCTTATGGAGGTCCTGGTGGGAGCCCATCGCGGTGGAAGTGCAGCTCTTACTGAGGTCCATGCAGGAGACACTTTTTTTTTTTTTTAAAGGAAGTCTCACTTTATTGCCCTTGGTAGAGTGCTGTGACCTCACAGCTCACAATAGCCTCCAACTCCTGGGTTTAGGCAATTCTCTTGCCTCGGCCTCCAGAGTACCTCGGTCTACAGGCGCTGGCCACAATACCCAGCTATTTTTTTGTTGTTGTTGTTCCAGTTTGGCCAGGATGGGGTTTGAACCTGCCACCTTTGGTATTTGGGGCTGGAGCCCTACCCACTGAGCCACAGGTGCCACCCCATAGAGTTATACTCTAACCCAACTGAAATATATGTCCACACAAAAACTTGCCCACAAATGTCCATAGTGTATATTTGTGGTAGTCACAAAGTGGAAACAACCCAACTGTTCACTAACTGATGAATGGATAAACAAAAGTGGGAGATCTCTATAATGAAATTTGTCCATAAAGAGAAATAGGGTGCTGCAACATGGATTAACCTCAAAAACATGTTAAGTCAGACACAAAGGACCATGAATTCTGTTATTCCATTTGCATGAAATGTCCAGAACAGGCCAATCCATAGAGACAAAAAATAGATCTGTGGTTGCCTAGGACTGGGGGTAGGTGTGGCGCGGGTAGGGAAGTGACTGCTAATACCTTTCTTTCGGGGATGATGAAAATGTTCTAATACTGATTGTAGAGAAGGTTGCATAGCTCTGTGAATATTCCAAAGAACATGAAATGAGACATTGTATTGAGTGAACTATACAGTATGTGTGTTATAAAAAAAAATTTAGGTAAGGTGTTGTTTTCCCTAAGATTTCTAAGCACTTGGGTTTTTTGTTGGTTTGAACTTTTATCATTAATAGCATTATCTGACTGTGGTCAGAGAAAATTGCCTAAGTAATTTCTTTGAAATTAATCAAGGATTTCTTTGTGGCCTTGTGTATGACCAATTTTCTTAGTCTTTTACAGTGTTTGACATGTACAAGTATTTAACCACTTGTTGGGCACTTGTGCATGCCAGGTGCTGTCCTTGACACTTTACACACATGAGTTCTGCTCACAAGAACTCAGCAAAGCGGCCCTCTCCATCTCACAGTGACTGTGCCAAGGCCCACAGGAGTTAAATCCCAGAGCCAGTGACTGGCAGGTCTGGGAACTGAGCCCAAGCCTGTCTGGCTCCCAGAAGCCAGCTCACCACACTCAGTCACAAGGCCCTTTTAAAGGGCTTCTCTTTATGCAAATGATCTTTCCTTTGACAAGAGCTTCGGGTCATTTTTCTCCTTATCTCCGGCTCATACTGATATAGTTACAACTCCATTGTGCACAAACGTTTCCTTCCTCACATTATGGCTTCAATTTGGCAGTGAAAACTTGACTAGTGAATCCAAGAGAGAAAATGCAAAGAAAAGCAAAATTATTCTCAAAAAGGCATAAAAGATGTGAATGGAGTGAAAGACCATGTAACTGAATAAATAGACTGAATAGGATTAGGCCAGCAAATCCCCCCACCCCCAATTAATCCATATCATACATTTACTATTCCTGCAAGATTTTTAAAAACTTGTCTAAATAATCCTAAAGTTCATCAGAAAGCAAACATAATTTGAATAGCTCAAAACTCTTTAAAAACTAGAATAATGAGAGGCTCTTACTCCACATAATATTAAGCAGTATCATAAAGCTCAAGATGCCAGCAAGTAGAAACAGAATTTGACGTGTAACTCTGGGGAACAAAACGGATACCAGTGACAGAAAATCCAGGTAGTAAGAGCACTAAATATTTGACAAATGTGGTATTTAAATCAGTGAGGACAAAGAAGATCATTTAATAAATGAGGCTGGGATGATTGGTTAATTATTCACAAAAAAGGTTAGCTCATGTCTCCACTGAATAAAACTTTAAAACTTTGATATACTAAAAATGTTATAAACAAAATTTAAGGATAAACTTCAGATTGGGAGAATTTTATGTTATAAAATTTAATCAATGTTAGATGATTAATAGTTTTGATTTATAACTGGCTCTTACAAATCAGCGAGGAAACTGCTACTATTTCCCAATGAATAAAAGGCACACGGAGGCTTAAAAAATATTAACTATGCAAATATCCAATAAACCTATAAAACAATGTTTCCCCTCTGAAAGGGTGTGAAATTTGTACTCAGTCAGAGAAAGAGTTGTCACAAAAAAATTGGGATAAAAGGTAATAAAAAGTTTATTTACTTTCCTGAGAGAGACAGAAGCACGGTGCTGAGAAGGTAAAGGGTACAGCCAGGCGGTTGAGGAAAAGCTGTTCCCGCTTTTAAAGGGTAAAAATATTTTTTTTCCTTGCTTCAGCAGGCTGATAACAGAAGTGGTTGTGAAGCCGCTGCAGGTGCTCTTTTATTTTTTTTCTCTTTTCTCTGTGAGATTGGCTTTATCAGGGTCCTTGGAATCTGGTCTTGCAGAAAGCTGGGAGGGAGGTTATACCCCTACTATGGGCTTAGGGATCTTCAAGGCTATGAAAACAAATTCTTAGGCACAGCACCCATAGCTCAGTGGGTAGGGTGCCGGCCACATACACTGAGGCTGGCGGGTTTGAATCTGGCCCGGGCCTGCTAAACAATGATGACACCTACAACAACAGCAACAAAATAGCCAGGTGTCAATTACTACGAAATTTTAGGAAAGCAGCATTCTCATTGCTAATGAGGGCATAAATCCATGAAAACCTGCTGGGCCAATCTGAAAATATACATCAAACGCTTTAAAAATATGTGCTCTTTTGATCTAGCACTGATAGTACCAGGAATTCCTCCTTTAAAACAGAAATAAAGGAAAGGAAACTCTAGACACCCAAACGGGGGACTAGGAAAACACATCAGGGTGCAACCATTCGAGGAACTACTTTGCAGCCTTTAAAAGTGATGTAGGAGAACTGAACAAGCAAAATGCTCCACCCCGCAGACCTCTTAAAGTGAGTTTCTTGAAGGACTGTGTTGAGAAGGATTCTGAGGTCCTGTCTGGGTTGAAGCCATGTCATAATCAATGGGTTACTTTCCATCCCCTTAGTAAAAGGCAATGACATGTCAAATAAAAAACATGTGGATATGCATTTTTCTTGAGACGGTATCTCAGTCTGTCTGGGCAAAGTGTTGTGGTGTTGTAGCTCACAGCAACCTTGAATTCTTGGGCTTGAGCGATCCTCTTGCCTCAGCCTCTCAAGTGGCTGGGACTATAGGTGCCTGCCACAATACCTGGCTAATTTTTCTATTTTTAGGAGAGACAGGGTCTTGCTCTTGCTCAGGCTGGTCTCAAACTTCTGAGTTCAGGAGATCCACAAGCCTCAGCCTCCCAGAGAGCTAGGTTTATAGGCATGAGCCACTGTGCCTGGCCTGTGAATGTGCATATTATCAGAAACAGAAAGACCTCTTGACATTCTTCCCCCAAATCCTTAACCCAAGTCTCACCATGAGAAAAACATCCACTTGAGGGACCTCCTGGCAAATACCCGATCAGTTCTCTTTAAAAATGCCATGGTCATGAACAACTAAAGCCTGAGAAATGGTCACAGATGAGAGAGGACTAAGGAAACAGGATGACTGAATGCTACAGGTCCCCTAATGAAGGTGAGGATCATGCCCCGGTCCCGGATGTGACGGGGTCAGAAAAAGGACATTACTGGGCAAACTGGTGGAATCTAGGCAAAATCTATAGTTAATAGTATTGTATCAGTGTTAACGTCTTACTTTTGACAAACATACCATGGCTTTGTAAAATGCTAATATTACAGGAAGGTATATGGGAATTCTCTGTACCATTTCTGTAACTTTCCTATAAATCCAAAATTATTACAAAGTAAATGCATAAAAAATGAGTATAGAATTATGCAAATATTCAAGCTGGTATAATGCTATTTACAGTGGTGTTTCTCAACCTTCCTAATGCTGCAGCCCTTTAATACAGTTCCTGTGAGTTGCAACCCACAGGTTGAGAACCACTGATTTAGAGTTTTCTCTAATAATCAAGAAATCAGACACTTGAACAATTTAGTCTTATCCACAGTAAAATGCTAATGTTGGCACAAGGCAGTGATAGATGTTATTTTTGCCTCCTATATTTTAAAATTTCTTTCCATGAATGCATGAGTTAATTTTGTATGATCATTTCTAAAGGTAAACATTATTTTAAAAATCATATAGAAGGCCGGGCACAGTGACTCACGCCGGGAGGCTGAGGTGGGTGGATTGCCTGAGCTCAGTTCAAGACCAGCCTGAGCAAGAGTGAGACCCCATCTCTAAAAATAGCCGGGCATTATAGCAGGTGCCTTCAGTCCCATCGAGTCGGGAGGCTGAGGCAAGGGGATCACTTGCGCCCAAGAGTTTGACATTGCTGTGAGCTATGACCCCGTGGCACGCCACAAAGGACAAAAAAGTAACATTCTGTGCAGAGGGTTGGGGAGGAGAAAATCATGTAGAGAAAATGTAGCCCACAGTCTAGGATGGATTCAGAAAAGGCTCCCAGGGCCATAGACCTCAGCCCTCATTGTAGTCCAAGCTGGCAATGAAGAAGCAGTGAGATGCTGTGCTGGAGAGAAAAGGCTTTCCAGGAAAGCTGAGCATTGCCATTCAAAGCGCGCTCAGGCTCTGAACTGCAGGGGGACAAAAAGGCCTTGAGAACTTTTGGCGGAAGTGCACTCCATGTGTGAGCAAGAAAAGCATCTCAGCCACTCGGGGTGCCTCTCTACGTCCTTCCCTCTGACAGCCGGGTGGGTGCTCAGCCAGTAGGGAAGGTTTTCCAGGCTCAGGTGGCCTCTTGCCAGTCCCTGCATGGGAACAGCAGGAGTGTGGTCTGGCTGCCCAGTGAGAACAGAGCAAATGGGAAGGGCAGCGGGCTAGGGCCAGGTGGGGTAAGCAGCTCCTGGTTGGTTACTCACAGGCACAGGGAAGGTCATGATGGAAGGACAGTGTGGCCAGACCAGGCAACACCGAGTTCATCCAGGGGCTCCTCTACTCATCCATCTGCCCTTGGAGTCCTGCTGTGTCCCCAGCACAGAGCTAAGGTTAAGGGCAGTGCCTGCCCCGCTGCTGGCCCTCTACTGTGGCAGGCTGAGTCCCACAATGAAGGTAAACAAAGTGTGGCCAGGGGCAAGAGTAAGAAGTGCACCTGCCCTTGCTCAGCAGCTAAGGCTAAGAGCTGAGTGTGTGTGGGAGCAGCCGGACCGTGGGGTCCAGCTCAGTGGACAGAGCACAGCGAGGCAGAGCTTCTCTCCCCACCGTCAAAGGCCCTGATGAGGTCACAGGGCCGAGGGCAAACTTTTACACAGCCAGTCTTATCTGCTATGATAAATCAGCCAGAGGACATGAGGATTCAATTTCCTGGCAGTCACTCAGAAACTACACCAGGGGGATTTGGTGAAATGCAGCAGTGGCTTCTGCGGGGTTCCCTCTCATAGTACTGGTGAGAGTCATGTTGGGGTATTGCTTCCTTCATTTAACAAATTCATTCTTAAAAACTACATCTATCTATATTAAGTACCTACTGTGTGTCTGATGACGAAAACCCCATAATGCCCTCTTTCAGACAAGGTAAGAAAGGGACAATGCAGACCTAAGTGGAATCTGGAAGAATTACACTTCTAAGGGGCAAACCACATGGACTGGCAAGACCCCACCCCAGACAAACAAGCAGCATTATATGTAGTATAACATAGCCTTAGTTTCTCCAGATTCACTAGCCTTCTCCCTTAAACACACACACACATCTCAAAAACAATGTCAAAAAAAGGGTGTTTTTCAGAGTCAAAGGAGAATTCAGATAATTTTACTGTAGCATCAGGAGATTTGTCTGCTGTCATTATGGACTAAGGGCAAATGTCAAATGATAGAAGCTGGGCCAGCGGCAGCAGCTCATACCTGTAATTCCAGCACTTTTGGAGGCTGAAGTGGGAGGATCATTTGAAGTTAACAGAAGTTAAGACCAGCCTGAGAAACATAGGGAGATCTTATCTCTACAAAACCAGAAAAACTAGTCAGGGATGGTGGTGCACACCTGTAGTCCCAGCTACTTGCAAAGCTGAGGCAGGAGGATCGCTCGAGCCTGGGAGTTCGAGGTTACTGTGAGCTGTGGTGATACCACTGCATTCTAGCCTGGCCAAAAGAAAGAGACTGTCTCAGGAAAAAGAAAAGATAGAAGCTTTTAGATTTTTCAAAGAGGACTTCAAATGAGTTTAAGTCGAAGGGCACCTGAAAGCCATGAGACTGGTCTATGCCCCAGTTTCTTCTGTGTCATGGGGTAGCCACAGCACCTCGTTCATGGGGTCTGTGAGGATGAATAGATACTGCCAATGACTCACTTAGCACACACCATTAAACTCAACAATTTTAAGTATTAATGTAATGTTAAAAGTCTATGACATGTTGATATGTTAAATTCCATCATGTAAAGTAAAAATGATTTTACTAGATGCAAAAATGACCATGTTTCAAATATAAAAATTCTCACTAACAATACTTAAATTATCATATACTTTCCTAAATTTTTAAAATTCCTGTTAGTGTTTGTGTTTCTGTTTACCTGCCAACTGACAGGCGAGACCAGCCCTCAAAGGCTAGACACCGGTTGGAAAAGAGACTGAACTTGAGTCGTTTCATCAATTCGCTGCTCATTTCCTGTGACATGGAAACAGCAGTCACTATGCAACATAAATCACAGAACCACTCCTTCAGCACTCCTTCCCCGGTGTTCCCTGCATACAGACTCTAAGCACCCCTAGATTACACAGAACATTTAAAACCACTTCCTTCAATTTTAAAGAGAATTAGATAGGATTTGTAATGAGGCCATGAAAGCTGCCCTGTTTTCTGCCAATCTTTCCTAAAAATATAGTAGATCTGAGAAATCCCAGAACTCAAGGAAAACAATGTACTTTAAGGCCAACATGCTGAGCAGCACAAGAAGAGATTCTGCTACATAGAAGACCTTGTAATTTATATTATCAAGAGACCAGACACATTTGAGAGTGAAAGGGACCCTAGTAACCATTATGCTGGAACAGCAGATATTCACGCAGCTTGCCCTGGGCAAACCAGGTACATGATCCCCTCCTCTGCAGGCAGCTGAGTCCCTGGAAACATCTTGGCTGCAGGTGGTGCAGACACACGAGTGCACGCATGTGCTGCTGCCCAGCCATTTAGTTGGTGATGGAAGCAGCAGAGCGAGATGGGAGCTTTGCACACATGGTGACAGCTCAGAGGTCGGAAATGCTGGAGCAGATCAATACTACGCACAGCCCTCACGTCAGCTGAAGACACTGACCCTTCAAAACTAGCTCCGTATTTTCCAAAATAAGCCAGAGTTTGGGAGTCAATATCAGAGGAGGCCTTCAAATTCTCCCTTCCATAATTGCCAAAGTGATTTGACCCAGTCCCCGAGTCAGTCCATAAATGGCGTTCCTGTGCCAGGTGCAGTGAGCAGGGGCTGGTCACCCAGGGGGCAATAATGTGCTGTGAGACAAAGATTTCTGCCCACATATGCAATTTAGAGTGACAGGTTCCAGATGAGAGTCAACAGGCGTCTGTCTTAAGGGGACAGAGGTGTGAGGGCAGGAGTCCGCCTGGGAACATCCCAGGACACTTTACATAGAAGAGCTGAGCTTGGAGGCCTGGGCGGGAGTGTGGGAGTCAGCCCAGGAGCGGGGCACTGTTAGCAGAGAGAATGAGGTGTGCATTAGGCTCAGGGACAATGAGGCTCAGGGAACACAGTTAATGCATTCAAGGGAAGATCTGAGCAGGCGATCCAAGGTTACGGTCATGTGCCAGTCCCACCCTGTGGGGCCTAGAGGTCCCTAGCCACTGGCCAACCCCTTTCTTCCTTCCCCCCCAACCCCCACCTCTTACCACAAGTGGCCTCATAAACATGTGTGTAGGCAGCTCAGCCCAGTCCCTCCACACCAGCCCGCAGATGGCCATCCCTGAGGCCTAGGTGCACATCTTTCCTGGAGAAGACAGATCCAGGGAGGAGGCCCTCACACTGCTGGCAGCAGGCTCAGGGCATTTGGGCAGGTATTGCAGAATTCCTGGGGTATAGTTTTGAATGGGGTGCACAGGTTCAGGGTGAGTAGAACCCCTAAGCCCTGAAGACACCTACAGCGGGTTGGGACTGGAAAGGACCAGGGTAAGGTCCCCTCAGGCAGAGTCCAGAGTGTGACTGCAACTGCTCAGGACCTGAGTGGGTCTTACCAGAACTCCTCCAGTCCTGTGAGGGGGGATTCCCAAGGCCCACTGGTAGGAGAGCCTCTGTCCTCAGACCCCTAAAGCCCAACTCCCCCTCCCATTGGCAGGGTCTCTGGCTCCAGAGCTGTTCTCGAACCCTCCAGTAGAGCCCACTCCCAGGAGAAAGGTCATAAATGGTCTCACCAGGTCCCAGGTCAGGGCCTCCTTGCTAGTCCTTGGAGAACACTTTTTTCTTTTTCTTTTTCTTTATTTATTTTTTAAATTTCTATTCTTTTTTTTTTTTTAATTATAGATAAAAATATGCACCATAGATGTGGCCCAACCCATCACCCTCCCTCCACCCAAACCTCCCCCCTCCCTTCCCCTTCCTTGGTCCTTTCCCCATAGTCTTGTGGTATAGTTGGGTTATAGCCTTCA
>CAUYPK010108563.1:0-16403 GCA_963574355.1 Loris lydekkerianus | reverse complement strand
GAAAACCTGGACACCAAGGTCTTTTTTTTTTTTTTTTTTTTTTTGCAGTTTTTGACCGGGGCTGGGTTTGAACCCGCCATCTCTGGCATATGGGTCCAGCACCCTACTGCTTTGAGCCATAGGCATTGCCCATGAAACTGGATTTCTTAAGCAAGACAGAAGGTAGAGACTGCTATTGGCAGCAAAGATGGTCGTAGGGAGAGAGCTCAGCAGCAGTTATTGAGTAAATAGTTAATAGAATCTGCCAACACAAATTAAAAATGAATGAAAATTTGGGTTCAGTGGCACATACCTGTAGTCCCAGTTACTTGGGAGGCTGACATAGCATGATCACGTGAGTCCAGTAGTTTGAGGCTGTCACTGTTGTCCTACCTGTGAGGATAAAGATAACTGGTTAATATAGATGAAATGTACCATGCTTTATCCAAGGATCTCCAAGCCCCAAAGAACCCAAAGTTCTTCACAAGTTATAATAATATTTACAAATAAACTGGTACATAAAAGCCTGATGCACCCACATTAGATCACTGTTCTCTACAATAAACATAGGGAGGCTAAGCATTTTCCTCTTAATTTTACTAATGGAAAAGATAGTCCATCTAGACTATTGAGTTCATGGGTCAGAATATTTCAGGGCATTTTGTAAATTAAAAACGGGATTCAGGGCAGCGCCTGTGGTTCAGTAAGTAGGGTGCCGGCCCCATAGATGGAGGGTAGCAGGTTCAAACCTAGCCCCAGCCAAACTGCAACAAAAAATTACTGGGGCATTTTTGCAGATGCCTGTGGTCCTGGCTACTCGGGAGGCTGAGGCAAGAGAATCACCTCGACCCAGGAGTTGGAGGTTGCTATGAGCTGTGACGCTACGGCACTCTACAAGGGCAACAAAGTGAGACTCTGTCTCTACAAAAAAAAAAAAAAAAACACAGGATTCAATGAGCTATAGGAGGAAATAATGAAAATCTATGGGAGTATATAACCAAAGGTTATGATTAGTTGTTTTTTTTTTTTTAGAGAGTTTCACTTTGTCACCCTGCCTGGGAGCAGTCTCCAGCCCTTGGGCTTAGGTGATTCTCTTGCCTCAGCCTCCCGAGAAGCTGGGACTACAGGCACCTGCCACAATGTCTGGCTAGTTTTCTATTTTTAATAGAGACAGGTCTCAGTCTTGTTCAGGCTGGGCTTAAACTCCAGCGCTCAAGCAGTCCACCCTCCTTGGCCTCCCAGAGTGCTAAGATTATATGCTTGAGCCACCATGACTGGCCAGATTAGTTGTTATACTAACAAATCATCTCTCAACTCCCAGAGACCATTACTAGGTATAATTTCATGCCTAGAACATTGTCTTATAATTTATAAAAATATAAATCTCATCCATTAATATAGATAATACTAAGAAATAATAGAGCTCTGATGAGCCTGGGTATTTTTTTTTCTTTTTTTTTAAGGTTGTGGGAATATTACAAATGATTAGCTTGTTTTTAATGTGCTGTCTTTGGAATAATAAAGCCAGTTTTATGTCAGAGAATCTTTATTTGATCTCATCAAGTCTAAGGGCCTTTGTGACCATCAAGCTTGCCTTTATTTGAACTCCAATAGAGGTCAAACCAGTTTTGTAGGTTAATAGAAAGAGAGACCAGGTGGGCGTATAGCATTTGTTTATGCTAATAATGACCTTTGTGTGACCCCAAATTTATTGTCTGCCTTCTAAGAAATTAACAATACTGGATTTCATTTCCTCTAAACACCATAGGTTGAAAGATACTATTAATTTTTTGCCACTACTAAGAAGAAAAATTTGATCAATAAAACTGACAGCTTGTGATGTAAGTTAGAATTTTTATTTTACATGTACTGAAGTCTTTTAGACTTTGGTTTTTATCATATGTCACTTCTGTGCAAAGTTAAGGAAAATGCAACTGGAATTATTTCAGTTAAGATATTACTAATACTTCAGAATGTCCTACAACTGAAAAGCGTTCCGTTCTTTTGAGACACTTTTTGGTGCAGAACATCCGTCTTTTCTACACAGTGTCACTCAGTGTCACCAAAAGCATTGACAGTACAGCATTTTTACATTCCACTGTCGTTCCCAGGATTACTTTCCAAGAGGTCAGCATCTCTGAATTCTGATGCTCATATGAAAGCAGAGACAATTATTTTGCAGCCATCATCTGGTCAGTACTCAGATGTAACACAATTTCAGAGATGTTAAAATACATATCCTAAAATTGAAACAATTAGGAAAGTAAAGCTGCTAGGAAAAAGTCTGTCCTAGCCCTAGCCCATTGTCCCTATAGTATTTAAATTCTCCAAAATTTAAATGTGGAAAATTTAAAATTTTAACTTGCAGGGAGCTGTTGGCTAAGGGTTTTGTTTGTTTGTTTTATATACAAGATGGGATCTTTCCCTGTCTCCCAGGCTGGAGGACAGTGGCACAGTTGGCTCACTGCAGCCTCAAAACTCTTGAGCTTAAGTGATCCTCCCACCTCTAACTCCCAACATTGTGGGATTACAGAGGTGAGCCACCATGCCCAGCCAACAGTTCAACAGTTTTTTAATATGACACCAAAAACATAAGCAACAAAGGAAAAAATAATATTGGATTTCATCAAAATTTTAAAAATTTGTGGATTAAAAGAATACTACCAAGAAAACAAGGCCATACCTGTAATCCCAGCACTCTGGGAGGCCAAAGTGGGTGGATTGCTTGAGCTCGCTAGTTCAAGACCAGCTTGAACAAACATACAGATAACCCTATTAAAAATCGGCAAAAAGGCTTGGCACCTATAGCTCAAGCGCCTAAGGTGCCAGCCACATACACCAGAGCTGGTGGGCTCGAATCCAGCCCGGGCCCACCAAACAACTACAACCAAAAAATAACCAGGCATTGTGGCAGGCACCAGGAGTTGGAGGTTGCTGTGAGCTGTGATGCCACAGCACTCTACCTAGGGAGACAGCTTGAGGCTCTGTCTCAAAAAAAAAAAAGCATAAGTAACATGTAAGTAGCCAAAAAACATGAGAAGATGCTCAACATTATTAGTCTTTAGGCAAATGCAAATCGAAACCACAGTGAGATACCTCTTCACACTTACCAGGATAGCTATAAACAAAAACATTCTCCGGGTGGGGTGGTTCATGCCTATAATCCTAGCACTCTGGGAGGCTGAGTTCGAGACCAGCAACTGAGGCAAGAGGGTTGCTTGAGCCCAAGAGTTGAAGGTTGCTGTGAGCCACGGCAGTCTACCCAGGGTAACAGCTTGAGACTCTGTCTATAAATAAATAAATACCATCTCAGGATATAAAATCAATGTTCACAAATCAGTAGCTTTCATATATACTAACAATAGTCAACCTGAGAACAAAATCAAAGACACAATACCCTTTTTAGTAACTTCAAAGTAAAGTAAGTAGCTTGGGATATACTTAACAAAGGATGTAAAGGATCTCTACAGAGAGAACTATGAAACCCTGAGAAAAGAAATAGAAGAGGATAGCAAATGCAGGTACATACTGTGCTCATGGTTGGGAATAGTCAATATCACTATAATGTAGCTGGCCCCATATGCTGGAGGTGGCGGGTTCAAGCCCAGTCCCGGCCAAAAAAACTGCAAAAAAAAAAAACCCAAACAAACAAACAAACTACAGATTTAATGCAGTTCCCATTAGAATACCATCATACTTTGAAGAACTTGAAAAAATAGTTCTTTGATTGCATGGAACAAGAAAAACCCCAACTAGCCAACATAATTCCATGAACTATAATAAAAAATAGGCATCAGATTACCATCAGGTTATACTACAAGCCTATAATAATTAAAACAGCATGGTATTGGCACAAAAATAGGCATAACATCTATGGAGCAGAATCGAGAATCTAGAGATGAAACCAGCCTCACACCAACATCCAGTCTCATCTCCCCATCTGATCCTCAATAAACCAAACTAAAGCATACACTGGGGGAAAGAATCCCTATTCAATAAATGGTTCTGGGAGAACTGGATAACCACATGTAAAAGACTGAACTGGACCCGCATCTCTAACTACTTAGAAAAATTAACTCACACTGCATAAAAAACTTTACTTTTTTTTTTTGAGACAGACTCTCACTTCATCACCCTGGATAGAGTATGCTGGTGTCATAGCTCACAGCAACCGCAAACTCTTGGGCTCCAAGTGATCCTCTTGTCTTGGTCTCTGGGACTACAGGCACTCGTCATGACACTGGCTAGTGTTTCTGTTTTTAATAGAGACAGGGTCTCACTCTTGTACAGTCTGATCTCTAGGAGGAGTCCAGAAAACGTGCGGAAGTGCCTTCTGCAGGTTGGGTGCAGCCTGTCCTAGCCCACTCTCTGGGAGACCCTTGCTTTGCTCAGATCACACCTGTCTTAGTCCATTTTGTGTTGCTGTAAAGGAATACCTGAGGCTGGGCAATTAGTAAAGAAAAAAGGCTTACTTAGCTCACAGTTCTGCTGGTTGGAAAGTGCATGGTTAGACAACTGCATCTGTTCCCCCCATGGTGGAGGGGGCAGGGGAGAGAAGGCTATATACAGAGATCGCTAAGAAGGAAGCAGAGTTGGGGACGAGTGAGGCTCTTTAACAGTCAGCTCTCCAGGAAACTAACTGAGTGTGAGCTCACTCTCCACCAAGGGAAAGGCGTTAATCTGTTTCAGGGATCCACCCACAACCCAAACTCCCCTTGTTAGGCCCCCACCTCCAACACCAAACAACCCATGTCCAAACTGTAGTGCCACCCTCTGTCATGTCACTTGGTTAAGAAGGACAGCCAAGAGCTGGAGAGAACCATCTCTCAATTCAGAGGTGCAGTTTTGTTTCTATCGGCTGTGAGCAGTTTCTGTCGTCCACCAGCTGCACACAATTAAGAAACTAAACTAAGAGGAATGGTTATTTGTCAAAACAAGAGGCAGGCAACCTTTTCATGCTGGAAATCCACATTAGTTTAACTGCAAATCAAATAAGGCCACATTCAAGAAACTTCAGTTAGATATACTAAAAAAATGCACATTATTTTGTAAAAATTTAACTACTATGTACTCAATATTTTCAAAAAATGAAAATCATCTGTTAATTTTAAAGTTAACTAACCTTTAAATGACTGTTCTGTCTGCTTTTTGTTGGAAAGCACTTTAATATTTGGTTGCAGCCTGGAAATCCTCCAGATCAGTGGTCCTCAACCTTCCTGACGCCGCGGCCCTTTAATACAGTTCCTGTGGGTCAGACCCACAGGTTGAGAGCCACTGATCTAGATGGGTATCAGTTATTTCTGACTTTCGGGCATCTTCATTTGGGTTAGGTAGAAGAAGTGGATCCTCTTGAAGCAGTAGGTTGAAAAACACTTGAGGGTGGGCATGTTGCCGAAGATGTGGGGATTCTACTGCATTTTTCTATATTTCAATTGGATCTTTTTTAGCATCAAACAATGACTATAAAATGCCATCTACTGAGAGCTCAATCTATTTCATTTGTAGTTCTTTAGGTACCTGGGTGATAGCAAGTAGGTGAGGCTGAAATGCCAATTTGAGTACGATGTCATGATTTTCAGTGAACCTTTCATTGTATTCTCCAATTAATAGTTCTATAACAGCTGTGTATTCTTCAAATGACTCACATGTATTGCTCATCAGTAACTTTTGCTACTGGAAAAACATCGAAATTCTCTTTTGAAGAACTGTTTTGACAAAGATAGCTTTTATTGAAATGCTTAGTTTTTTTGCCACTTATACATAGACTTATTTTTATATATATTTATTTGTTATATATATACATTTTTTTTTTGAGACAGAGCCTCAAGCTGTCACCCTGGGTAGAGTGCCTTGGTGTCACAGCTTACAGCAACCTCAAACTCTTGGGCTTAAGCAATTCTCTTGCCTCAGCTTCCCAAGTAGCTGGGACTACAGGCGCCTACTACAATGCCCAGCTATTTTTTCTTTGGTTGCAGTTGTCATTGTTGTTTAGCTGACCCGGGCCGGGTTCGAACCTGCCAGCCTGGGTGTATGTGGCCACTGCCCTACCCACTGAGCTATAGGCACCGCCTACATAGACTTAGTTTTAACCTTGCAAAGAAATATTCGAGTTGTTTTGATCTAACACATAAATGTAGCATTCCTATAGCCATCTTCTTTCAATAATTCACATTGCTGATTCTGTTCATCGTAAAATTTAACTATTCTCGCAGAAATAAAATTTTGGCTAACACCTGTTCCTGCAAAAAACAATGCATTTTAGAATAATATGGCAAATCCACACTGAATACCTCTTTGTTTAATTTTAGCGTGTTAAGAAATCAATGATACCGTGTTGCATTTGCACAAATATAATTAACAATACTTAGAACTGATTGCAAAGTCTCACTTTAAAAAGTTTTAACACAGAGATTTTGCTGATGCAAAATATAATGAAAAGAAATGAGAGCATTTGAATCTGTTAATACTTTTTTTAAATCAGTGCAATAAACTCTCGGTGTTTTCCTGTCATGGAAGGTGCATCTTCTGTACATACACACACTAAATTTACCAAATTCAGTCCACCTTCATGACATTTATCTTGAAAGTTGTTGAAGATATCTGTTTCCCCTGTTCTGTTCACAAAAGTACCCAAATGAGTAACTCTTCATAGCAAAGAAAATCTTCGGTTATCCCAAATGAAGTATAATGCCTGGGCCAGGTCAGTAGTATCTAAATAATACATATTTTCCTTTTAGAGTACTACATGAAGTTGTACTAAGTCAAAGGCTAATTCATGCTGCCAATCAGATATGGTGCTCTTTTAAAAAGACAGTGTGGCCAGGCACAGTGGCTCACGCCTATAATCCTAGCACTCTGGGCAGACAAGACAGGTGGATTGCCTGAGCTCAGGAGTTCAGATACAAGGCTGAGCAACAGCAAGATCCCCGTCTGTGAAAATAGCTGGGCATTGTGATAGGCACCTGTAGTCCCAGCTACTCAGGAAGCTGAGGCAAGCGGATTACTTGAGCCCAAGAGTTTGAGGTTGCTGTGAGCTGTGACACCACAGCACTCTACTCAGCACGACAGAGTAAGACTGTCTGGAAAAAAAATAAAAGCCCCACATAACGTGTAACACCAAGAGCGAGTCCTAACTATGACGTGTCAATGTAGGTTCATCCTTTGTAACAAATGCACCACTCCAGAGGGAGGTGTGGACGATGGGAGAGCTGTAAGGTGTGGAGGCAGAGGGCATGTGCAAATTCTCTGTACTTTCTGCTCACTTTTGCTATGAACCTAAAATTGCTCTAAAATCCAAAGTGCATTAAAATTTAATTTAAAATAAAAAGGAAATGCATGAGAGCTCTCTGCTAATGCTGATTTCCTTGAGCCTCTAGACCAGCATACTCCTTTGTTTTGTTTAAAGAATTTCTCAAGTATCAAGGATAAACTCGGAAGAGAGTCTGAGTCAACTATTCAAGAAGATCCCAACTCTCAGTGTTAAAAGGGGTTCTTTTCTTCTTCTTTTTTCCTAAAATAAATATTTATTTGCCTCTTGATTGGAAAAGCAGAGCCTTGGCTCAGCACTCTTAGCTCAGTGAGTTGGGCACTGGCCACAAACACCAAGGCTTGTGGGTTTGATCTTTGCCTAGGCCTGCTAAACAATAACAACTGCAATCAAAAAATAGCCGGGCATTGTCGCGGGCGCCTGTAGTCCCAGCTACTCAGGAGGCTGAGGCAGGAGAATCGCTTAAGCCCAAGAGTTTGAGGTGGCTGTGAGCTGTGATGCTACAGCACTCTACAAGGGCAACATAGTAACACTCTGTCTCAAAAAAAGAAAAAGGAAAAGAAAAGCAGCGCCTCAGGTTTTTGACCTGATTGAAGCTTAAGTAGGTATTTCCTGTCTAGCCCACTGCCCTAGATAATGCATTAGAGAGAAAAAAAATGGAACATGTAGTTTCTTGAAGCTGGAATGTATTTTTTTTTTTTTTTTTTTAACCTTCCTTACATTCCTTCCATTTCCATGGAGACCCAAATTGTTTTAATCAAAATTAGGTTCAGACCACACATGGTGGCTGTCACCGATAATTCTAACACATAAGGGGGCCAAAGCAGGATAGCTTGAATCCAGGAGTATGAGACCAACCTGAGCAAAGCAAGACCCAGTTTCTCCAAAAAGTAGAAAAATGACCTAGGTATGGCGGCACGTAGTTGTAGTCCTAACTACTCAAGTGACTCAAGCCTGAGGATCCACTTTAGCACGGGAGTTGGAGGCTTCAGTGAGCTATGGTGAGGCCACAGTACTCCGGCCCCAGCTACAGAGGGAGACTGTCTCAACAAAACAAAACAAACAGGACAAAACCAAACTAGGGAGGCATGGCAGTTCCTGCTTGTTGTTCCATCCTTTAAGTAGAGGAGGCAGGAAGATGACAGGTCACTTGAGTGCAGAAGTTTGAGTTTGCAGTAAGCTGTGAATCTCACCACTGCACTCCAGCCAGGGTGACAGAGCAAGACTATCTCCAAAAAAACAAAAAAACCCAACTAAACAAACAGACAAAAAGTTCAGATCTAATAGTGTAGTTTTGCTTTTAAAAAAATCTTTGTTTTTTTTTTCTTGGTCTGCCTCCCAGTGCCCCTGCCCCCAGCTCTGCACCCCTGAGGCAACAGACCATCATCTGCATCCCCAGGAGCCATCAGTATTGTCCTTCTGTAGGGGCAGCCAGCCAGGTCACCCATTACTCCTTCACCCAAGCTTTCACCTTCACCTCCAAGGATACAGACAAGCAGTTCTTCCTGGGAGGCATGGACAGGTGCACGCAGTACTGGTGGTGTTTTGTGGACAGCTTGGCCTGGATGGTGGTGGGGCAGCTGCTCCCTCTGCTCAGTCTACCCAATGGATTTCACCAGCAAGCTCCTAGGAAATCAGGCCAAGGGGGTGTTTAAAGGCTGGGAGACTATTGGGTGACATTCCCTAGGTCTGATGGCCCTGGGGCTACATCAGGGCTGCAGTATCTTGGTGCAGGGCATCAATGTCTACTGGGCACCCTATTTCCAGTGTGTGCAACACAGCCAAAGGCCAGCTCCTACCCTAAGAACACCACATTGCTGTGCGCTAGACAACAGCCCAGACTGAGACACAGCAGCCAACGTGTTGTCCCCCCTTCCACCCTGACCTTGAGTGACAGGTGGGGGTTCCGGCCCACATTACCAAATGTCTTCTAGTGAGATAGTACCCTTCCCCAGTCCCAGCTCCGTGTATAAAAATTCCCATGTCTGCTCGGTGCTCAGTGAGTAGGGCGTCCGCCATATACACCAAGGCTAGTGAGTTCAAGCTTGGCCCTAGCCTTCTAAAACAACAATGATTAACTGCAACCAAAAAATAGCCAGGCATTGTGGCAGGTGCCTGTAGTCCCAGCTACTTAGGAGTCTGAGGCAAGAGAATCACTGAAGCCCAAGAGTTTGAGGTTGCTGTGAGCTCTACTGAGGTCAATATAGTGAAACTGTTTCAAAAAAAAAAGAAAGAAAGAAAAAGAAAAAGAAAATTCCCGTGTCTCTGCACCATTTCCAACACTGGTTCTTGGTAAGTTTGCCAGTTTTGGTAATTGCAAGGTTAATACTAGGAACATTAATCAGTCGACAAATTATTGCATCCTAACTCTGTGTGTAAGAGAAGTGTACATCCTTGTTATGAAAAAGTTCACACAAACCCCAGCTAACCACTGCTATTTTGCCATGGATGTTTTTTATTTTATTTTATTTTATTTATTTATTTATTTATTTATTTTTAGAATATAAAAGTATAAGTTCAGGCGACACCTCTGGCTCAAAGGAGTAGGGCGCCAGCCCCATATACAGAGGTGGTGGGTTCAAACACAGCCCCGACCAAAAACTGCAAAAAAAGTATAAGTTTATTTTATATTAGCGAAAGGGAAAGAATGGGAAGGAGAGATGAGAAATTTAGCGAAAGGGAAAAGAATGGGAAGGAGAGATAAGAAAGAGAGAAGAAAGCAGAGAGCAGGGCTATTTTTTGTTTTTTTTTTTTTGAGACAGAGTCTCACTATGTCATTCTCAGTAAAGTGCCCTGGCATCACAGCTCACAGCAACCTCAAACTCTTGGGCTTAAGCAAATCTCTTGCCTCATTCTCCCAAGTAGCTGGGTCTATAGGCACCTGCCACAATGGTGGCTATTTTTTTTGTTGCAGTTGTAGTTGTTTAGTTGGCCGGAGCTGGGTTCGAACCCACCAGCTTTGATGCATGTGGCTGGTGCCGTAACCACTGTGCTACAGGCGCCGAGCCTTGCTGTGGAATTTCTCCTTACCTTAACCTTATCTTCCAGCTGTGAGAATAATAGGTATTACAGACTGGATTGTGTCTTCTTCCTCCCAATATATTTAATATATGTTGAAGCCCTAAGACTGCATGACTGTATTTGGAGATGGGTCCTTTAAGGAAATAATTAAGTTAAATGAGGTCATAGGTGTGGGGCCCTGATCCAAAAGTACTGGAGTCATTAGAAGAAGAGGAAGAGACAGTAGATCTCTCTCTCCCCCACCCCCATGCACACATGGACAAAAGCCGTATGAGGACATTGCAAGAAGGCAGCTGTGTACAAGCCAAGGAGACGACCTCAGCAGAAACACCTGACCTCTAACTTGTAGTCTTCACAACTACGAAAAAATACATTCCTGTTTAAGTCATGGCAGCCTGAGCAGACCAATCCAGTGAGGATGGACAATGTAACATTTGACTTACAGGCAGAATGCATGAGGTTGGGTGTATATTTATTTATTTATTTATTTATTTATTATTATGAAATCATAGCTATGTACATTAATGTGATCATGGGGCACCATACACTGGTTTTATAGACCATCTGACATATTTCCATCACACTGGTTAACATAGCCTTCCTGGCATTTTCTTAGTTATTGTGTTAAGACACAATTCTACATTTCTGCATTTATTCTACGTTTCTATTCTACATTTATTAAGTTTCACATGTATAATTGTAAGATGCACTGCAGGTGTAATCCCACCAATCACCCTCCCTCTGCCCATCCTTTCTCCTCCTTCCCCTCCTTCTCCCTCTTCCCCATATTCTCAGGTTATAACTGGGTAACACCTTTCACATGAAAGCCATAAATTAGTTTCATAGTAGGGCTGACTACATTGGATACTTTTTCCTCCATTCTTGAGATACTTTAATAAGAAGAATATGTTCCAGCTCCATCCATGTAAACATGAAAGAGGTAAAGTCTCCATCTTTCTTTAAGGCTGCATAATATTCCATGGTATACATATACCACAATTTATTAATCCATTCATGGAGCAATGGGCACTTGGGCTTTTTCCATGACTTAGCAATTATGAATTGGGCTGCAATGAACATTCTGGTACCAATATCTTTGTTATAATGTGATTTTTGGTCTTCTGGGTATATACCTAGTAGAGGGAATATAGGATTGAATGGCAGGTCTCTTTTTACATCTCTAAGTGTTCTCCAAACATTTTTCCAAAAGGAAATGTATTAATTTACATTCCCACCAGCAGTGTAGAAGTGTTCCCTTTTCTCCACATCCACACCAACATCTCTGGTCTTTGGATTTTGTGATATGGGCTAATCTTACTGGAGTTAGATGATATCTCAGAGTAGTTTTGATTTGCATTTCTCTGATGATTAAGGATGATGAGCATTTTTTCATATGTCTGTAGGCCGTGCACCTGTCTTCTTCAGAGAAGTTTCTCTTCAAGTCCCTTGCCCAGTCTGCGATGGGATCACTTGTTCTTTTCTTCCTAATGCGTTTGAGTTCTCTGTGGATTCTGGTTGTTAAACCTTTGTCAGAGACATACCTGCAAATATCTTCTCCCATTCTTAGGTCTGTCTGCTTGCTTTACTTAAACTTACTGTGTTCTTGACTGTGCAGAACCTTTTTAGTTTGATTAGGTCCCAGCATTGTATTTTTGAAGCTGCTTCAATTGCCTGGGGGGTCCTCCTCATAAAATATTCACACAGACTGATTTCTTCAAGAGTTTTCCCTGCACATTTCTTCTAGTATTTTTATAGTTTCATGTGTTAAGTTTAAATCTTTAATCCAGTGAGAGTCTATCTTAGTTAATGGTGAAAGGTGTGGGTCCAGTTTCAGTCTTCTACAGGTCACCAGCCAGTTCACCCAGCACCATTTGTTAAATAGGGAATCTTTTCTCCACCGAATATTTTTAATTGGCTTGTCAAAGATCAAATAATGGTAAGTAGCTGGGTTCACCTCTTGGTTCTCTATTCTGTACCTTTCTGTTTTTGTGCCAGTACCATGCTGTTTTGATCATTATTGATTTATAGTATAGTCTGAGGTCTGGTAGCATGATTTCTCCTGCTTTGTTTTTATTTCTGAGTAATGTCTTGGGTATTCAAGGTTTTTCTAATTGCATATAAAACGAAGTATTATTTTTTCAAGATCTTTAAAGTATGACAGTGGAGCTTTAATAGGGATTGCATTAAAATTGTATATTGCTTTTGGTAATATGGACATTTTAACAATGTTGATTCTTCCAAGCCATGAGCATGGTATGTTTTTCCATTTGTTAACGTTTTCAGCTATTTCTTTTCTTAGAGTTTCATAGTTCTTTGTTAGATAAACTCCCAAATATTTCATCTTCTTTGGCACTACAGTGAACGGAGTAGAGTCCTTGACTGTTTTTTCAGCTTGACTATTGTTGATATATATAAAGGCTACCGATTTGTGGATGTTTATTTTGCAACCTGATTCGCTGCTGTATTCCTTGATCACTTCTAAGAGTTTTGTCATAGAACTCTTGGTGTTTTCCAGATATGCAATCATACCATCTGTGAAGAGTGAATGTTTGATCTCTTTCAACACTATATGGATACCCTTGATTACCTTTTCTTCCCTAATTGCGATGGCTAAAACTTCCACTACAATGTTAAAAAGCAGTAGAGACAATGGGAAACCTTGCCTGGTTCCTGATCAGAGTGGAAATGATTTCAATTTAACTCCATTCAATAGAATGTTGGCTGTGGGTTTGCTGTAGATGGCCTATATCAGTTTAAGAAAGGTCCCTTCTATACCAATTTTCTTAAGTCTTCTGATCATGAAGGGATGCTGGATATTATCAAAAGCTTTTTCTATATCAATTGAGAGAATCGTATGGTCTTTGTTTTTTAATTTGTTTATGTGCTGAATTATATTTATAGATTTACGTATATTGAACCAGCCTTGAAAACCCTGGGATAAAACCAACTTGGTCATGATGTAACATTTGTTTGATGTGTTGCTGGATTCTGTTTGTTAGTATCTTGTTGAATATTTTTGCATCTATGTTCATTAGTGATATTGGTCTATAATTTTTTTTTCTTGTTGGGTCTTTTCCTGGTTTGGGGATCAGGGTAATGTTTGCTTCATAGAATGTGTTGAGTAGTATTTCTTCTTTTTCCATATTTTGGAACAGGTTGAGTAATATGGTTCCTCTTTAAAGGTTTGGTAGAATTCTGACGTAAAGCCATCTGGTCCTGGGCTTTCCTTTTTAGGGAGATTTTGTATAGTTGATGGTATTTCAGAAATTGATATAGGCCTATTCAACATTTCCACTTGATTCTGGCTAAGTCTTGGAAGGTGACGTGCTTCCAAGTATTGGTCAACTTCCTTCAGATTTTCATATTTCTGAGAATAAAATTTCTTATGATATTCATTAAGGATTTCTTCAGTTTCTGAGGAGTCTGTTGTTATTTCGTCTTTGTCATTTCTGATTGATGAAATTAGAGATTTTACTCTTTTTTTCCTGGTTAGCTTAGCCAAAGGTTTATTTTATTGACCTTTTCAAGAAACCAACTTTCTGATTTATTGATCTGTTTTATAATCCTTTTGTTTTCAATTTCATTTAATTCTGCTCTAATTTTGGTTATTTCTTTTCTGCTACTGGTTTTGGGGTTGAAACGTTCTTCCTTTTCCAGTTGCTTGAGATGTCCCATTGGGTTGTTAACTTTCTCTCTTTCCTTTCTCTTGAGGAAGACTGGCAGTGCTATAACTTTCCCTCTTATGACTGCCTTTGCGGTATTCCAGAGGTTCTGATAATTTGTGTCTTCATTGTTGTTTTGTTCCAAAAATTTGGTAATTTCCTTCTTAATCTTATCTCTGAACCTGGTATCATTCAGCAGAAGGTTATTTAACTTCCATGTTTTTGTATGAGTATGCAGATTTCTGTTGTTACTGAGTTCAACTTTTATTCCATGGTGGTCTGAGAAGATGCAAGAAATAATTTATATTCCTTTAAATTTACTGAGGTTACACTTGTGACCTAAGATGTGATCAGTTTTGGAGTATGTTCCGTAGACTGATGAAGAAGTGTGTGTATTCAGTTTTGTTGGGATGAAATGTTCTATAGATGTCTGTTAAATCCAAATGTTGGATGGTTAGGTTTAAATCTAAAATTTCTTTGGTGAGCTTCTTATTGGAGGATCTATCCAACACTGCCAAAGGAGTGTTGAAATCGCTGACTGTTATGGAGCTGGAGGAAATCAAGTCGCTCATGTCTGTTAGAGTTTCTCTTATAAGTTGAGGTGCATTCTGGTTGGGTGCATAAATATTAATAATTGAAATCTTATCATATTGAGTATTACCCTTAAAAAATATTAAGTGACCATTCTTATCCTTCCTTACTTTTGTTGGTTAAAGCCTATTGTATTTGCAAATAGAATCGCAACACCTGCTTTTTTCTGATTTCCATTTGCCTGAAATATGGATGAGCATCCTTTCATCCTGTGTCTATATTTATCTTTTAAGGTAAGATGAGATTCTTGTATGCAGCAGATATCTGGCCTGAGTTTTTGTATCCAGTCAGCCAACCTGTGCCTCTTTAGAGGACAGTTTAAGCCGTTCATGTTAATGGAGAATATTGATAAGCCTGGTAAAATATTGGGTATCTAGTTTTTCAAAAGTTCAGTGGACATTTTTAATCCTTTCACCATTGTGGAAGTTGGAGTTTGATGAAAAGTTTCTGAGTTTACTTTTGTGGTAGAGAATTGTGCTGGTTATTATGGAGGATAGGTCTGAGAATATCCTGAAGAGCTGGTTTAGTTATGGGAAATTTCTTCAACATGTGAATGTCATTCATGTATTTAATTTCTCCATTATAAATGAAACTCAGTTTAGCTGGATACAGGCTCCTGGATTGAAAGTTATTTTGTTTTAAGAGATTAAAAGTTGATGACACCCTCTTTTGGACTAAAAATTTTCAGCAGAGAGATCTGCAGTCATTCTAATATTCTTCCCTTGGTAGGTAATGGTTTTCGTACGTCTGGCTGCTTTCAGAATTTTCTCCTTCATATTAACTTTAGTGAAGTTAATTATGATGTGCCTGGGGGATGTCTTATTTGCATTGAGTCGTGCTAGGGTTCTGAAACTGTCTGCTATCTGAATTTCAGAATCTTTTGGCATGTCTGGAAAATTCTCTTTCATAATTTCATGGAGTAGAGCTGCTGTGCCTTGCGAAGCTACTTCATCGCTTTCAGGGATTCCAATGAGGCAATTAGCCTTCTTCGAATTATCCCAGAGCTCTCTGAAAGAATGATCTGTTTTTGCTCTCCATTTCTGTTCTTCTTTGAGAGTTTGGGAGCGTTGATAAGTTTTGTCTTCAGTTTCCAAAATTCTTTCTTCTGCTTGCTCCACTCTCTGTTACTGAGGGATTCTACTGTATTTTTCTGATCTTTGAGGGCTGCAAATTCTTGCTTTAATGTGTCAAAATCTTTGGTGATCTTGTCTTTAAATTAGTTGAATTCTTGAGACAACTTTTGAATTTTTCCTAGAATTTCCAGTTCCCACTTTTCCTGTATTCTATTAATCTTATTTGCAATCGTGACTCTGAACTCGATTTCTGACATCTCGGCCATCTGTTTATGAATGGGATCTTCAGTTACGTCTGCCATATTTTTCCTTTGGGGGGGTTGATCTACTCTGGTTATTCATGTTACCAGAGTTTTTCCGCTGATTTTGCCCCATGATTATTTTACACTGTTTAACTAGATGAGTGGATAATGAAAAGGTGTGTTCGGGGCTCTAGGAGTAGTGATTAACTAGTCCTGTGCCCAAAATCTGGGACTGGTGTCTGTACCTTTTCCTTTGGAGCTTTGCCAAGGATCTGTACAGTGCTATTGCCTGAGAAACTGGGGACCTGCTTGGTGTGGTATGGCTAAGTGGCTCTGTCTTGTTTTCAGCTGGTCTCTGTCCTACCCTAGTGAATCAGTTACTCTGGGTTGAAGTGTCAGCTGTGGAGAAATACCAGCAATTAAGTCACCCCACTCCTCCCAGACAACATTTGGAAAAGGAAAATCAAGCCTTCCTACAACCACACCCCCAGGGTACCACTTGGATAGTCCTTGGGCAATTGGATCAGTTGAACAGGTCCAAATCAATTGTCTCAGTCAGCACCTGTCT
>CAUYPK010108562.1:0-17961 GCA_963574355.1 Loris lydekkerianus | reverse complement strand
TTGATGTTTTAATTGGCATTTCTTTCTTTTTTTTTTTTTTTCATTTCTTTATTTTTTATTGTTGGGGATTCATTGGGGGTACAATAAACCAGGTTACACTGATTGCATTTTTTAGGTAAAGTCCCTCTTACAATCGTGTCTCCATTCTTGTGATGCTTTACTAAGAATGATGTGTTCCACTTCCATGCAGGTTAATACAAAAGATGTAAAGTCTCCATCTTTTTTAATGGCTGAATAGTGTTTCATGGTATATACATACCATAGCTTATTAATCCATTCTGGGTTGGTGGACATTTAGGTTGTTTTCACTTTTGGAAATTGTAAATTGAGCTTCAATAAACAGTGTAGTGCAAATAGCCTTATAATAAAAGGATTATTTTTCCTTCTGGGGTAGATGCCCAGTAATGGGATATCAGAATTAAATGGGAGGTCTAGTTTGAGTTCTTCGAGGGTTCTCTATACTTCCTTCCAAAAAGATTGTATTAGTTTATAGTCCCACGAGAAGTGTAAAAGTGTTCCCTTCTCTCTATATCCACACCAACATCTGCAGCTTTGGGACTTTGTGATGTAGGTTAATCTTACTGGAATTAGGTGATATCTTAGAGTGCTTTTTATTTGCATTTCTCTGATGATCAGGGATGGTAACATTTTTTCAAATGTTTGTTAGTCATCAGAGAAGGTTCTGTTCATATCTCTTGTCCTGAGATAGATGGGATTGTTTACTCTTTTTCCATTGATTAATTTGAGTTCTCTGAAGGTTCTAGTTATCAACCTTTTGCCAGACTGATACCCTGCAAATATCTTTTCCCATTCTGAAGGTTGTATTTTTTCTTTACTTGTTGTGTCCTTAGCTGTGCAGAAGCTTTTCAAGTACCATTTGTTAATTTTTGTTGTTGTTGCGATGGCCACTGAAATCTTTGTCATAAAATCCTTCTCCAGTCCAACATCATCAAGAGTTTTCTCCACACTTTCTTCTAAGATTTTTATCATTTTGTGTCTTTGATTTAAGTCTCTTATCCATCTTGAGTCAATCTTTGTAAGGGGTGAAAGCTGGGTCAAGTTTTAGTCTTTTATATATAGCTATCCAGTTCTCCCAGCACCATTTGTTGAATAGGGATTATTTTCCCCACTGTAGGTTTTTGTTTGGTTTATCAAAGATCAGATGGTAAGTAGAGACTGGATTTCTATTATGTTCCCTATGTCTACATGTCTATTTTTGTGCCAATGCCATGCTGTTTTGATTACTGTGGACTTGTAAAATGGCCTGAAGTCTGGTAGGGTGATGCCTCCGACTTCATTTTTATTACTAAGAATAGCCTTAGTCATACAGGATTTTTCTGGTTCCATATAAAATGAAGTACTATTTTTTCAATTCTTCAAAATATGATGTTAGTATTGTAATGGGGATGGCATTGAATCTGTAGATTGCTTTGGGTAGAATAGACATTTTGACAATGTTAATTCTTCCCAGCCATGAGCATGGTATATTCTTCCCTTTGTTAGTGTCTTCTGAAATTTCTTTTCTTAGGGTTTTGTAATTCTCTTTGAAAAGATCTTTCACCTCTTTTGTTAGGTATATTCCTAAGTATTTCATTTTTTTTTTTTTTAAGCTATTGTCAAGGGAATTGTATCCTTAATTTGCTTCTCAATTTCACTGTTATTGGCATATACAAAGACTACTTATTTGTGGACATTGATTTTTTACCCTGAGACATTACTGTATTTCCTGATGACTTCCAGGAGTTTTGTGGCTGAATCTCTGAGGTTTTCTAAGTATAAGATCATCATCAGCAAAGAGGGAGAGTTTGATCTCCTCTACCCCCATTTGGATGCCCTTTATATTCTTCTTTTGCCTGATGGCATTGGCTAGTACTTCCAGAACTATGTTGAATAGTGGTGGCTATAGTGGACATCCTTGTTCCAGTTCTAAGTGGAAAAGCATTCAGTGTGATGTTGGCTGTGGGTTTGTCATAGATGTCTGAATCAGCTTAAGAAATGTGCCACCTATGCCTATTTTCTTAAGTGCTCTTGTTAAAAAAGGATGCTTAATTTTATTAAATGCTTTATCTGCATCTATTTAAAGGATCATATGGTCTTTGTTTTTGCTTCTATTGATATGGTGTTTACATTTATGGATTTGCTCATAAACTTGGACTAATATGAACCCGATTTCACCTTCACTCTTGCCAAGTTTGACAAGAAAGTTAATTTTTGTTTGTTGCTCTAATTCAAGCTTGGACAGTCTGTGACAGCACAAAAAAGTATGCAACAAAAATACTGAATACCTATGAGCGAAATACTGCCACACGTTGACCAGAACACAACTGTGAGAAACTGATGTACCAAGGTTATAAAACCTTACCAAGCTGTTTGTACAGTGCTGCCAATCTAAGTGCACCATGGCAAGTTCAAGAATTTAATTGTCGGACTTTGTACACTTGAGAAAAATGTGTATTCTGCTATGGTTGGGTGAGATATTCCATATATATCTGTTAGGTCTAGTTTGTTAATGGTGTTAAGTCCTCTATTTCCTAACTGATCTGTCTTGTTCCAAACATTATTAAAAGTAGTGTATTGAAGTCTCCAGTGATTATTGTTGAAATGTCTTTTTCTCCCATTAATTCTGTTAGTTTTTGTTTTAGTATATTTGGGGGCTCTATTGTTAGTTATGTATATGTTTATAATTATTAAATTATTTCAATGGACTGACACTTATATACAATATTTTTGGTTTCTTGTCAAAATTTTTTTGTTTTAAAGTCTATTTTGTCTGATATTAGTATAGGCACACCAGTTCTCTTTTGATTACAATTTGCTTGGAATATCGGTTCCCATCTTTTCACATTCACCTATTTATGTCTCTGGATGTAAGGTAAGTTTCTCATAAAAATATATAGTTGGTTCTTGCTTTTATACATTCTACCAACCTCTGCCTTTACATTGGAAAGATTTAACCCATTTACTCATAAAGAAAGACTTGCTTCTGCTATTTTGCTACTTGTTTTCTGTATGTATTATATCTTTTTTGTTCCTCAGTTTTTCCATTACTGTCTTTTTTGATTCATTTATTTTCTACTTACCATTTTAATTCCCTCTCATTTCTTTTTCTGAACATTGTTGTTTTATTCCTGATGAGTAACCTCAGGATTACAATTAAATATTAACTTTATAATAATCAATTGTGAATTAAAATGAAGTTGTTTTTAATAGTATACAAAACCTCTGTTACTTTAGAGCTCCATCCCACCTTCCTGATGTTTTTTCATAAATTACATGTTTATACATTATGTATTCATCAGCATAGATTTTCAGTTATTGTTGTATGCAAATGTCTTTTAAATCATATAGAAAAAAAAAAGAGTAGCAAGTCAAACCCATCATAATACTACTTAATAAGACTTTACCTCTTTCATGTTTACATGGATGGAGCTAGAACATATTCTTCTTAGCAAAGCATCTCAGGAATGGAAGAAAAAGTAACCAATGTACTCAGCCCTACTATGAAGCAAATTTATAGCTTTCATATGAAGGCTATAACCCACCTATAGCACAAGACTATGGGGAAAGGGCCAAGGGAGGGGAAGGGAGGGAGGAGCTTAGGGTGGAGGGAGGGTAATGGGTGGGGCCACAACTACGGTGCGTCTTAGAATGGGTACAGGCGAAACTTACTAAAGGCAGAATACAAATGTCTACATGCAATAACTAAGAAAATGCCATGAAGGCTACGTTGAACAGTTTGATGAGAATATTTCAGATTGTATATGAAACCAGCACATTGTACCCCTTGACTGCACTAATCTACACAAGTATGATTTAACAATAAAAAAAAAATTAAAAAGTGAGCAAAAGACATGAACAGATATTTTAAAAAATAAGATAGACAAATGGCCAACAAACATTTGAAACAATGTTCAATATCACTAACCATCAGGGAAATACAAATTAAAACTATAATGTGTTTTAACCACTATAAAAATGGCCATTATTAAAAAGTCAAAAAACAATACATGTTGGCATGAATGTGGTACATGCATACACTGTTGGTGGGAATTGTAAATTAGTACATCTGCCAAGGAACACAGTGTGACAGTTTCTCAAAGAACTAAAAGCAGACCCTATCATTTGATGTAGTATTCTATAGCTGGGCATCTACACAAAGGAAAAGAAGGCATTTAAAAAACCACCTGCACGCCACAGTTCATAAATGCAAAGATAGAAAATCAGCCTAAGGGCCCATCAGCTAATGAGTGGATAAACAAAACGTGTTTTTATATATGGAATACTACTCAGCTGTAGAAAGGAATTTGCAGCAATTTGGATGTAACTGGAGACTATTATCCTAAGTGAAGAATCTTAGGAATGGAAATATGTTCTCACTTATAAGTGTGAGCTAAATCAGGGATATACAGACAGTGCCAAAAGAAGGTATACACAGTTTAAGGATGGAAAAATCTGTATTAAATTTGTAATATTCAAATCATGTTTGATTTCTGCAGTTACAAGAGGTGCTCAAATGTGACTTGTATTCATCTTTTGTTATCAGCATATATGGAGTATTACAATTTTAAAACAGGTTTTGTTTTTTTTTCTTAAAAAATATCTACTTTTTTTGCAACCTCTGTACATAGTCATAAAGAGGTATATTGGACATTGGAAACTAAAAAGGGAGAGGTTGGGAGGGGATAAGGGATAAAAATTTATTTGGCACAATGTACACTATTCTTGTGATGGGTACAATGAAAGCCCTGAGTGAGCATGATTTGATTCAACTGTGTAATAAAAACAATTTATACCCTCTAAATTCTTTTTAAATTAAAGAAAAAGAAATGATAATTCAAGCAAACAAGAATTAGGAGTACAGACTCCTGGAAGAATATAACTATTATAACAATGTTGAATAAATATAAATATTTAAATTGCCAACCTTAGTAGATCAAATAAGTAATCAAGGAAATCAGAAAATATTTAAAATATTAATTAATTTATTAATTAATAATAAAACAATTACAGGTGGAAATTTTTGAAAGGCTGCTTATTAAAGAAATGAAATACTAAGTGCCTATATAGAAGGGAAATGAAAATTAATTAGCTAAATGTTGACTTAAGATATTAAGAAAGGTATACTAAATAAGTCCAAGAAAAGTAAACAAGGTAGAAATAGTGAAGATAGAGGCAGACATTTATACAATAGTAATCAGAAGTACCGCAGACAACAACTACAAAGCACTTTTGTTTGAAAAGCCAATAAACAAACAAACAAACAAAATCTCTGGCAAAAGTAATCATGAAAAAAAAAAAAAAGATGTCACAAATCAGAAAATCCAGGGAGAAAGGGCATATGAAAGAGCCACAGCAGAGATGTAAGAAGAAATAAGAGAATGACATGAAAATATTTGTTTCACTAAATTTGAAAACTTGAAGTGGACATTTTGCTAGAAAAAATAAGTATTAGCAAAAATATCTCAGGAATATACAAACAAAGAGTCTACAATAATTAAAGACACTGTATCAGAAATATGGCAGGTTGTATAACTTGTTCAAAGCACCTGCTGCAGCTCTTTGCCAAGCCCTCCTGAACGGGGGTGGAGTGGGCACTGATGGTGCACTTGGCTGCACGACATGTGGGCAGAAGTGACACAAACTATGTCACAGAAGCAATCCTCTTCTTCTTTCCCTTTTTCTTGTTTCATTTTTCTTTTTTCACCTTTGAATTATATCATTCGAGTGTGTCCTGTATTCGTAATTGAATACAATTCTAATTTCCTACCCAAGTGTAGGAAATCTTTGTAGTCAAAATGGCTCAAATCTAGATCTTCCTTGCCTGATAATTCTCTGGTGTTCCCATCTCACTAGCAGATACTATCATAACCTCTGCCATCACCACTGAAGGAGGAGTGAAAAATATCAGTGTATCAAAGACAGCCACTAATTCTCAGGCAGATGCTTAAATATTTCTCCCCTTCCTGCCATCCTCTCCAGGGATGTTACCAGCTCAAATCCACTATTACTGTGCTTCTCCTCTTACATAAGTTAATTCCTCAGCAATTCACAGTGCAGCTTGCTTCTCGTCAGTGGGGCAGCTGTGGGCCACACCCTGTCATTAATTTTTATGAGTCGTGGATGTTGGTTTTCCATTTGTTCTTACGCATGGTTTTCTAATGCTGACACTGGTTTTCTCATGCCGGTTAGGGTATTTTTCCTTATTTGTTAGAAGCAGGTCAAAAAAATCATTCAAGCGGGAAATAATAGAAGGCTATAATTTCAGTTTGAGTCACATACGAGTACAAGGAAAAGCTAGAAAGCAAAGCCACACACTCCATTTTTCCATGAAATTTATTTCCAAAATCAAAGCCAGAGCTCAAATCACTAGGATTCTGCCCATCTCCTAATGAAGAAGGAAAAGTTCCACAATGCAGCCAGAACAGAGCCAAAAGCATCTTATGGTCTTGAACAGAAAGAAACTTATGGTGGCAAATACCAGTTGGTGCCAAGCATCTGTTACTCCTGTAGAAAAGCAAGTGAAGGCTGGTTCCAGCAGCCTTAGAAGCCCAGAGATGCTGGCTGCCCTGTGCCCACAAAGAACGCAGTGAGAGGGTCCTGGGGCGATCGCCCTGCCACTAATGCACGATTCTGCTGTACTTAACTTTCTGCTCAATATTTTGTCTGCAATGGAAAAGCTTTAGTAAAGTATCACAAAAATGGAAAAGCAAGTATCCAATGTACTCAATATTAATATGAAGCCAGTAGATGATCTAATAAATATCCACATAAGAGAAAAACTCAATTTAATTAAAGTTGGGGGGAGGCAGGAAAAGGGAGACAGGAGATGGGAAGGGGAGGAGTGAGAGAGGTCAGGGGATGGCCAGTGTGCTCCCACCTCATGTGCACAATGTGAGGGTACATGGCACACCTCCTGGGTGCGGGACACAAGTACAACGGGGACCTTACCTAACAAATGCAAACATTATAACCTAATTGTACCTTCATATCAATTTGGAAAAAATATGCTAATAACAAATAAGTAAAAAAGCTGCATTTTTTTCTGCTTATAAGTATACTTTCTTAGTCTTGAAATGGGAAGAAAAGTAGAAATCCCTAAAACTGAATGGTTCACACATTTTATACAAAGCCAGTTTCTGGAATGGTTACTGCTGCAGGGAAGCCATAAAACCTGTCTTTTCATGGCCTTTGTGAAAATTTCCTTCACAGATTTATTATTTTCTTTAAACGTTAGGCTGTCCTTTGCTGCAAACCCATCAAGAACATCCAGCACACAAACACTGGTAGTTCCTTTCAGACCCAACCAACCCAGTGTCTAAAACTGAAATTGTCTCTGTAAGGGAAGAATTGAGAAGGGGTGTCCATAGACTTAGGAATTTATACTAAGGTACTAAGCCACAGTTGACTCCTGAACGCCAGAGTTCAGAGGAAGATGTAAATCCCCCACTTCCCTCGATTTACGAATTAGCAGCGCGATGCTACAGTGGATAACTGCTGTGTTTTCCTGCCCAAAACCCATTTCCTCTTCTAGCCACAGGCACACTTTCGCTCCCCTATCTCAAGTGGACAATCCACGCTGCCCCTCACCTTCATTTTGCCATCACCAAAGGATGGGTACAAGAAACTAATTAAACCAATCCAGTGCTTCTCCTTTGGAATTTAAATTGGGAGCCAATTGACCTCTAGGTCCCTAGAGGGACAGTTCATCAGTTCCTGTCTCAAAGACAGTTACTGTAGCGACTTACTTCCCCAGCCAGGTTGCTCAACTTCTCTTTGATTCTTGGAGACACTACATATCTTTCCAAGAAGTTCACCTTCCCACATCCCCAACTTTTTAATGTTTTCTTAAGGTAGCCAGAGTTATTTTCAGTTCTTGCAACCAAAGCAATTGATACAGAGACCTTGTCAAAAGCTGGGATGAAAAACCTCACTTGTTCACCTCCAACCACGCTGTGTGCAGCACAAGTTTGGTTTTATAAGCAGGCAGAGCAGGTGGCTGGCTATGAAATGTAAATGATACCCTCACACAGCCCAAAATTATGCTTTTTAACTAAGTAATCCTACCTGAAATGCCCCCAATTTAGAACTAAGGGTGGTCCTCTTAAAATGAGTTTGTGACTTTGTTGTTCATTGTCAAATTGATCGCTTACTTCAATAGCTAATGAAGACAGGCATTGCAAGAGAGAAATATGAGGAGATAGGATGAGAAGGGCAAAATGGAGGTGGGCACTGAAGTGGGCAGCCTGGTATAGTTCAAAGCGGCATGAGGACACCTGCTACAAGAACGGTACCACCCTGTGTCTCTGTGACCTTGTGGTGACCTCCACCCTGCTTTAGGGTCCCATCAGATCTTGCTGATAGACCTGTAGCCACTGATGATGGGGCCTCCTGTCTACAGTGCCACCACTTTCCTTCTCAAACCTACTTTTTCCAGCCCTTGATTGATTTTTGTTTGTTTGTTTTAATTAAATCATAACTTTGTACATTGATGCATTTATGAGATTCAGTGTACTGATTTGATATACAATGTGAAATGCTTACATCAAACTAAGTAACACATCCATCACAATTATACACTTTTCTTAATAGTTTTGAAATTTACCATTGCATCATGCACATTAGATGAGATCACCCCAAATACTTTCCCTCTTCTACCATCCACCCTCCCCTCCCCTCTCTCTCTTCTTCCCTTCTACTTTCTGGACTATAGTTATGTTTTATAATTCATATGAATGTGTAGGTGATTATATATTGATTTCATAGTAGTATTGAGTACATTGGATACATTTTTTTTCCATTCTTGAGATACTTTGCTAAGAAGAATATGTTCCAGCTCCATCTAGGTAAACATAAAAGATGTGAAGTTTCCATCTTTTTTATGGCTGCATGGTATTCCATGGTGTACATATACCATAATTTGTTAATCCATTCATGGGTGAACGGGTACTTAGGCTGTTTCCATGTCTTGACAATTATGAATTGGGCTACAATAAACATTCTGGTGCAAATGTCTTTGTTGTAAAATAATTTTTGATCATCTGGGTATATACCTAGTAGAGGAATTGCAGGATCTAATGGTAGGTCTACTGTTAGTTCCTTGAGTATTCTTTCCAAAAAGGTCATATTAACTTGCATTCCCACCAGCAGTGTAGAAGCGTTCCCTTCTCTCTGCATCCACGCCAACATCTGTAGTTTTGAGATTTTGTGATGTGGGCTAATCTTACTGGAGTTAGATGATATCTCAAAGTGGCTTTGATTTGCTTTTCTCTGATAATTAATTATGATGAGCATTTTTTCATGTGTTTATAGGCCATGTGCCTGATTGATTTTGAATAAAAATGTGGTCATTACTTAACTGCTTTATCAACACATCACCACCTCAGCTGCAGAACAAAACTCAAATTGCTCAGCATGGCCTAGAAGGGTTTTCATTACCCTCCTTTTCAACCTGCCCTTGCCGCAGCCCCATGCTCACCTGGCGTTCAAGCTGTGCCCAGCCATCCCCACCTTGCCTTCATTCCTCGGGACAAGCTTTCCTCCTCCATTCCCTTTCCTGGTATCTCAGAAACACACCATTCCCAGCACAAGCTCAGTGTCAGCGTCACCAGCTAAACTCCTAGGCTCCCTTAAAGGAGGATTTGGTACCTTTTTTTCCATTCTTATAATATCCTAAATCTGCATTTTAACTAAAGTAGATACAATTTACTTTAATTGTCCATTGATAGCTCTTCAGTATCTTCAGGGCTAGAACTGTGTCATTATCTAGGCTTCCCCAGCAAGCAGAATGTAGTAGGCTCTCAATGAATACTGTTATTAAATAAAAGTCAATGTTCAAGGCTAAACTTAATTTCCATATTTTAAAAAATGTGCTTTCTGTCTTTAATTCTTTATAAATATATCATTATCTATCCCATCATCCATGCTGAAAATTCAAGCATGCATGTATTTGAGTCTTCTCCGCCTTTAAGCATTCTGCATGTTCAGGGGGGAAATGTGACCAAAGAATTAAGACCGCTCTGACCGCGTAAGGAGAAACTATTTATTGCCTCATCACCTCCATACAAGTTCACCAGAGACCTGAGTCTGCATTACTCACAGCAATGCTCTTGTCACTGCAGTTTTCCGATGTGAACTTTGGTTTATTAAAAATAGTAGTAAGCTATTATGGTGTCCATTTGCTGAGGGAACCACGAAATCCCGGGTTTAGTGATAAAAGCTTTAAATGGCACCACATACCTCAAAGATGGGAACATCCGCTGCAATAAAATTATCACCTCAGCCTAGGAAGAAGGGCCGAGGTCTAAACTGGAGCTGGTGGGGATTAGTGTGGGGAGGCAGGAGCAGCTGGTGGACATTCTCCCTCCAGCACATAGCATTCAGAGTGAAGATTAGTATGTCAGAGACCTTCCTGAAAACCACAAGCTCCTTTCACTCTTTTCAACAGCTGAGGCTTCCAACTGAGGCGGAAGACTTGCCTATCTTAGAATATTTCCCTGTTCTGTGATTGATATGCTCCCCACTGCCGCAGGGGAAAAGGAGTGAGTGTTCTCACATTGCCAGAGGAACTGTGAATTGCTACAGTCTTTTTGGAAAGTAATCTGGCAATTTCTTTTAAAATTTGAAATACACATATCCTTTGACCAGCAATCCAACTCTGAAGAATCTAGCCCAAAGAAATAAAGGCATGAGTATGCAGGGAAAAAACAGGGCTGAGATTCAGCAAACACACGCGGGGCAACACGCTGCCCAGCGTCCGCTCTGACGGGTCTGTCCCCGCGCCATACTGGTTGTTAAATATTTTTAATGCCACCTCTGGCTATATAAATAAAATTTTACATAAGTGAGATTTTTTATTATGAACACTTTCCCCCTTAGGAACCGTGTGCGCACCTGGCTTCCTGCCCCTGCTGCGTCCCCCTCCCCCCAGGTAGCCGCCGTTCCTCAGTCCCGCGCCCACGCCACTTACACACAACTACCCGCATTGATGCACAGGAGAGGTTTGGAGGCTCGTTGTTTATAAAAAGAGGAGATCGGACTAAAAACATTCCTCTACATCTTGCCTTTCTCTGTGCATTCGGAAATCCCTCCAATGAGACGAGTCTAACTCACCTTAAAGCACATGTCCACACGGTGTTGCTGATCCAGATACACACGACATAGCCAACCCTTCTTCTATGACAGCATTTGCTGTTCCTTTGTCCTCCTTTCCCAGGCAGCACATACCCTGGGCCGCCAATCTGATGGCTCCAAGGAGGAGTCCCTGTTACTGCAGAGGCTGGACTTGTGTCCACAGTTCTTTGACTCCTCTGAGTTCTCATTTCTCCTCCCTGCCTTGAGCACTTTTCCTTTGGGTGCGTCATGAACGGGAAGGGATTCTCTGGATACCTGAACAGCTTCTGTCGCGTGTGCACTACACACGTGGCATCCTCACCCTATTGCTACCTTTTGTTTACTCTCTCTCTTAATAGGCGTTCTTAGTTTTTATGTGATTAAAAAATCAGTCTTGGCTTTTCACCTTTATAGGTTATCTGTCTCGGTTTTAAAAAGTCTCACTCACTTCCATCCAGGTTAATATGAAGGATGTAAAGTCTCCATTTTTTTCCGGAGGCAAAACACGATTGCAAGAGGGACTTTATCTAACAAATGCAATCAGTGTAACCTGGCTTATTGTACCCTCAATGACTCCCCAACAATAATAATAAAAAAAAGAAGTCTCACTCACCCTTAATCTAGATATTATGTGTGCTTTGCACAATTTTATCCTGTAAGTTTTGAATTAATTTTGAAAATTATACTTTTGTAATGAATGAAGAAAACTTGATCTATTTTTCTTCTAGGTAAGTAAGGAGAGCGGAAGAGGGCTGAGGATGGAAAGAGAAAGAAGGAAACTATTTCTGGGCTTTCTCTTTAGTTGCACTAATCTGTTTTAACTATTCTTATGCAGTTATATTTCCAGTACATCTGGTTTGTTTTTTTTTTTCTCCACTATTTTGGAGCAATTGACATTTGCAAGTTGTTAAATTTTTTCATTCCAGGATATGATAATTCCACTTCCGAAATCGGGGATCAGCAAACTGCAACCTCTGGGCCAAATTGGGCCATGTCCATTCATTTAATGGACTGGCCATTGGCTGCATTCATACAACTGCAGGTGAGTGGTGGCAGATTTTGTAGCTGTGACAGAGACTCTACCAGACACAAGGCCCCAAATATTTATTATCTGAACCTCTGTGGAAAAAGTTAGCAGGTACTTGGTTTAAATCCTGATTTATGTCCTTGAATAAAATGTTATGGTTTTACTTATTAGTACCTTTCTTGTTGAATTATTTCTAGATGTTTTCTGGTCTTTGTTACCATGGACTTGTTGCAACAGAATATTTCCCCTGTATCTGTTTCTCACTGATTATTGGTATTACATTTGAGAAGGAGAGCAATACATACTATGTTCACTTTGTGTCAGGACCCATGCCGAGCACTTTCTACAATGCTTGTATAGCAACTCATTGAATTCTCGCAACAAAGCCCATCCGACGTGCACACAGCCTGCCACTGGCTTCGGCAGCTCCTCTCTGTGCTTTCTGGTCAGACTTCTCTCTCATCTTCCCCTTGCCTTTTAGGCCTTCCTTCCCCCAGCTTCTCCTGCAATTCTCTGTGGCCTTATTTGATGTCACTTTGTTTCAGTGCTTCCCTAATCACACCCCAACTGCTACATTTTTTTCTTTTTTTCTCTATCTTCTTGGTCTTTTTCTGACCTTAAAGTGGAACGCTTAGCCCATTTGTTTCCAGCCCTTCTTGTTTCAATAAATGTTTGAAAGCTACACAGTTCCCTATAAACACTACTTTAGCTATGTACCACAAATTTTGACATTGTCTTTTAATTTTTCTTCAGTTCTAAGTATTTTGATTCCTTTGTGATTTTTTTTTTAACCCCAGGTTGTATATTAATAGTGGAAGAACATAGCTTATATGACACATTACCATTTAAATGACTTTAATATCTACTAGTTTCTTTAAGGTTTCTATTTCTTCTTGTACCAATTTTGGCATTTTACATTTTTCCCCCAAACTGTCTTCATCTTATCCAGATTTTCAAATTCATTAGTTTAATATTATTAGCATAATATAATGGTTATGAACAATTGCATTGTTTAGTAAATAGGACAAGTTACTTAGCTTGTGTATGCTGCAGTTTCCTCATTTGCAAAATGGAAATAATAATAGACCTCTTTTAGAAATTTTTTGAAGGATTCAAATTATTTAAAACTGTACCTTGCATAGCCTAAGCACTTACCTAATAGTTACGATGCTCATTTTGTCCTTATTGATTGTTCCTTGGGATGGATCAAGGCTTCCTTTGTACATAGTCAGGCTTTGTAAATATTCTGTGAATGTGCAAAAAATGGATGATTGGCATTGCTGAGCCGCTTGCCCAACCATATTAATTGCATTGTTTATAGATTCTGTATTTCTGCTACTTTTTCCCACCTCATTCCTAGAACATTGTGTCAAAAATCTATAACTACAACAGTTGATTCATCTATTTCTCCCCACATTTATTTTATCATGTATTTTGAGGTTATTTTGCTAGTTATCAATTTTCATATTTATTAATTCACCTCAATTTATTGTTCCTTTTATTGGAATATGAATTTTTTTTTCATCTTTGGTAAATTTTTGGTCTGAATCTATTTCATTGCATATTAAGATGGTTAACACCTCATCTTCTTTTGGCTATCATTTCTCTATCTCTTGTTCTATTTTTTATTTTTTTTTCTGGTTTCTATACCCTTTTAAGTTGTCTTTTGGAAAATTTTGTCTTACTGAATGATTTTTAGAAGTTTTTCTATCCAAACTAAGAGGCTCTAACTTTTAATTGCTGAGTTTAGTCTTCTACATATGTCACATTCATTGCAATTATGATGATATTACTACCATCCTTTCACATCATTCCACATATTCTCTTTGCTACTTTTATTTTTTTTTCCCCTTCATTAGCTTCTAATGAAGAGAACAAAAGTGGTTTTTTTTTCCTAATGGTTTAAACTGTGTTATGTTCTATTTTTATAAAGGTAGAAGACATTCTACCTTGAATTTATACTTAATGTTTCTAAGACTTACCACTCTCTATATTTTTCTTTTAATTAGGAAATGCTGGAATGCTCTCACATTTCTGTGACTATCCCCATCTGTCTCCAACAAGGTCTGGAATTTTCATTTTAGGTTATATTACGGATATCTATGTTTGAGCCTAAGACAATGGCCTAAGACAATAGGTATACCTCTGGCCTAAGACAATGGGTATATATCCTCCTTACTTTGCCTTTATACCACTGGAAATATATAGGTATCCCAGCTGCAACCAAGCAAAGACATTGCTGTAGGGCAGTGGTTCTCAACCTTCCTAATGCCTCCTAATGACGCAACCCTTTAATATAGTTCCTCATGTTGTGGTGACCTCTAACCATAAAATTATTTTCCTTGCTACTTCATAACTATAATTTTGCTACTGTTATGAATTGTGATGTAAATATCTGATATGCAGGATGTATTTTCATTGTTACAAAGGGGTTGCGACCCACAGGTTAAGAACCGCTGCTCTAGGGGATGGCAGAGCAACATGATAAAAGTAATTAAGGCTGCTGACATAAACAGTGTATAGTATGTATAATATAGTATATGTGCAAATGTACCTGTGCTTATATGTATGCATAATGTATATATATATAATGTATGATGTGTATAATATTAATATATAGAATCAGCAATTTCTGAAGTATGTTCTTCAAACTGTCGAGGGTTCCTAAAAGCCTTTCTAAGGGGGGGAAACAAGGAAAAAACTCTTTTTACATTAATACTAAAATATTATTTGCACTTTTCCTTCTGTCGATATTTGCACTACTGTGCAAAAGAAATCTAGGTAAAACTGTTCATCAAGAATCACTGAACTGTACTCATTAATATTCTTCACAGCCACACACCTGCAAAAACAAAAAGTGCTTCTTTTACTTAGGAAAGTCTTGATAAAATGGCAAAAATAATTAACTACATTAAAATTCAATACTTGACCATACATTTTTAATCTGCTTTGTGATGAAATGCAAAATATGCAGAAAGTATTTCTGCTATGTTTGAAGGCAAAATGGTTGTCTCAAGGAAAAATTAATGTATACACAATTTTTATCTAAAAGAACATCTCATAGACAACCTACAGCTATTTAGATGTAGGTATTTGCCAAACATTTCTCACAAATGAACAAAATTACTTTATAAGTTCAAGGAAAATAATTGACTATGTTTATGCTAAAGATAAAATCTAACTTTTGTACAAAATTGGAATTTTAAAAGAATAACATGAGTTTGACCCCTTTCTAATATTTAAAGGCTTTTCTGATAAAAATTTTGTTAATACTAATGAATTTAGTTTTGAAAATAATGGAAAACACCATTTGTCAATACATGGAAGAACTGCAAACTCAATAAACCAGTTTTTTTTCAAATTAACAATACATGATATTACAGAATCACGAAATACACAGAGATCAATAGATTTTAATGTAACTGAGTATGAAAGTTGATATAGTTTCAGATCTCATGTTGCAGCTGACATCTCACATCTCTTGTTAAAATTTGCTGTATTAAGGAATAATATTCACAATATCTGGAAAGGCTATTAAAATATTAATTTATTTCCAGCTACATACATGTATGAGGCTATGTGTCCAAGTCTGACTTTTCTTCTCAAGCTTCAATAAAAGTTAATACATCACAGATTGAACATAAAAAAGGAGAATATTTTTTCTTTTACTAAACCAGACATTGAAAAGATTTACAAAAATGAAACCACAATAAGATACCATCTCACCACAGTTAAAATGGCTATTATCTAAAAGACAGAAAAATAACAAATGCTGGTGAAAATGGAGAAAAAGGGGAATGCTAATTCACTGTTGGTAGGAATGTAAATTAGTAAAGCCTCTATGAAAAAGTGTATGGGGGGGTCTTCAAAAAGCTAAAAATAGAAATATTATATGATCCACTGCTGGATATGTATCCTAAAGGAAATAAGCTAGTATTTCAGAGAAGTATCTACATTGTCATATTTATTGCAGCACTATTCACAGTAGCCAAGGATGAAACCAACCTAAGTGTCCATCAATGCATGAATGGATAAAGAAAATGTATGTGTAAACAGTGAAACATTATTCAGATAAAAAAGTAAAATCCTGTCATTTGCAGCAATGTGGATGGAACTGGAGGACATTATGTTAAATGCAATAAGTTAGGCACAGAAAGACATATCACACGCTCTCACTCATTGTGAGAGCTAAAATCTTGATCTTATAGAAGTAGAAAGTAGAATGATAGTCATCAGAGGCCAGGAAGGGAAACAGGAGGGAAGAATGAAGAGAGGTTGGCTAATGTATATGTAAATAGAGTTAAGAGGAGGAATAAATTCTCGTTATTGATAGCACAGTAGGGTGACTATAGCCAACAATCATTTATTGTATATTTCAAAATAACCAGAAGAGAAGATTTGGAATGTTTCCAACACAAGGAAATGGTAAATGTTTGAGATTGTGGCTATCTTACTGATTTCAGGTTTTGACTGTTACACATGTATGCCTCTATTAAAAAAATTACATAAGCTTTGTAAATATGCATAGTTACTGTATATCAATAATAAAGTATTTACCAAAAATGATTTTAAAAGAATGTAAAATGTCATTCTACTAATTTTCCAACTTTTGAAAATATTTTTCACAAAATACATTATTTTCTAATATGTAATGAGTTTATTATTTTAAATAAATTAATAAATATAAATATTTTAATTTCTTAGTTTGAATTACTAATATGACAAATATAGATATATTTAACCTACATGTTCTAATATATACCCTATATATAACCAATGTGCTGTAACCCATATATGCAAAAGTTATTGGGGACTTCAATACTATTTAAGAGTGTAAAGGAGTTTGGAGACAAAAAAAAAAAAAATTGAGAATCACTGATATATGCAGAGAGAGATTTTCAAACCTTTGAAAATAATAATATATGAGGTCTGACAATTAAGTTCACAAACTCATCACAGTGAGTTTGTGCTACATATCTCATTGCTGAATATCACTATGGTCACATTTGAAATACTCCCCATGGGAAACTATGCACTAATGCCAGCTCCTTTCAAAGAAAGTTTGGAATTCTTTTTCTCAAATGGCCATCAGAGCTGTCACCAGATTATTTTTGATGTCTTGAATGTCATCAAAATGTCTTCCTTTGGGGTGGCACCTGTGGCTCAGTGAGTAGGGCACTGGCCCCATATACCTAGGGTGGCGGATTTGAATCTGGCCCCAGCCAAACTGCAACAACAGTAAAAACATAGCTGGGCATTGTGGTGGGTGTCTGTAGGCCCAGCTACTCAGGAGGCTGAGACAAGAGAATCACCTAAGCCCAAGAGTTGGAGGTTGCTGTGAGCTGTGATGCCATAGCACTCTACCAAGGGTGACAAAGAGATTCTGCCTCTTAAAAAAAAGAAAAAAAAGTCTTCCTTTCAATGGTTCCTTTGCCTTTAGGTAAAGAAAAAAGTCAATCAGGGCCAGATCAGGTGAGTAGGGAGGGTGTTCCAATACAGTCATTTGTTTACTGACTAAAAACTCCCTCACATGGGCATATACCCAGAAGACCAAAAATCACATCTTAACAAAGATATTTGTACTAGAATATTTATCGAAGCCCTATTCATAATTGCTAAGTCGTGGAAAAAGCCCAAATGCCCATAGATACACGAATGGATTAATAAATTGTGGTATATGTACACCATGGAATATTATGCAGGCTTAAAGAAAGATGGAGACTTTACCTCTTTCATGTTTACATGGATGGAGCTGGAACATATTCTTCTTAGTAAAGTATCTCAAGAATGGAAGAAAAAGTACCCAATGTACTCAGCCCTACTAT